>JAPKLW010000093.1:788679-888868 GCA_026898455.1 Plectranthus barbatus
CTTTTACAAATAAGTCCTATGGAAGATTTTAGGGATAATTCCCAACACAAACGCTCCGAAGCTGAACTTTCCCTCTGTCAACATGCAGTAGAGGGCGTAGAGTTCTCCAATTCTGACCTTGCCACTCTCGTGTCAGCCTGAAATCGACACCCCCATACATCTCTGGATGTATCTGAAAATAGGGTTGTCGATGGAAGAAGCCTTCAAATTCCCCGAGTCGAACACGCGCAAGTCGTCGCTGGCATCTGCAGCGATTTGGGACCAGAAGCGAGCACTGTCGAAGCTTGGGGGAGGAACACCATCTCCCCCTTCGTAGACTCCCCAAATTTTCTCGAGCTGGTTCCTTGGGAGCTCGTGGTAATTGTTCATCCGCTGGAACCCAATTGTGGTAGGCTCTGGTCCTGGTTCGACCTCAAAGACTCGGAGTGATGCAAAGAACTCCAAGACCAATGCCGGATAAGTTGGCCAACGGCCTGTCACCCATGCACCCCAGCCAATCCTCTCCAAGAGGTTCTCAATGTCGTTACGAATGCCCAGCAGATGCATCATCTCCGGGCAGGGATAGAGTGTCTGTCGGATTGCGAAATCTTCCCCCAAGAACTTCTCGTAACGCTTCAGATGAGACCATTTGGTGAATGTGGGTTGGAAGTCCATTGTTAATCTGCAAGGGTAGTGAAAGGATTTGTCAAAATTCATCACCATTCTTCACAAAATCCCAATGCAAGCATATCCAATTTGAGCAAAAATCCAAAGAAATCGATGTACCAATGCAAAATTGGTTCGATATTCATGAAATTCACTCTCAATTCTAGCCTATTATCATCACGTTTGACAAAATTTGTTCCAGAAATAATAAAGCTAGAAAATCACCCAAACAAGAAAAATTCCCCCCAAACCTTCGTATGAAAAATTCAATGAAACTCAAGCACAAATCAGTCACGAGCAAGTATATCGATGAAAACCAAAAACCATATCGAGTAATCACCACGAATAGCAACGAAATCGACAAAATTTGCAAAATGAAAACAAGGGCTCCAAACTCAAATTTTATCAAAAATCATGCTCAAATCCTTCAAATCATGTGAAATAATCGAAAAGGAGAGTGTTAGGATACATACCGTGGTTGATTTCGACGATTTTGGAGAGAAAAGTTCGAATTTGGGGTTGGGAGAGAAAAACCGTGCGTGTGTTCGTGTTTGTGAGGAAGAAAATGAGGTGAGGGGGTTTAAAAACCTGTCTCTGTTCGCGGCCCAGAATCGACCGCGTCGATCGACGAGGGGTCTTCGTCGATCGACGAAGCCGATTTTTCCTTGTCAATCGACAAGAAATGGCGTCGGTCGACGCGGAGGTTTTTTTTTCTCGTCGATCGATGCCAATTTCTGACGATCGTCGTGGCCCGACTGGACTCGACACAATTTTGAAAAAAAAACGAAACTGAACTGACTCGAAAATAAAAGAAATAAATAAAACAGGAAACTGTTGGGTTACCTCCCAACCAGTGCTTGGTTTATTGTCGCTAGCTCGACAATACCTGACTTTTAAGGGCGGTTCAAGTAGTACTTCTCCACTGCTCCAATCTGAAGAGGGGTGTAGTACGGTTTCAGGTTTTGCCCGTTCACTCTGAAGGTCTTTCCTTCTTGTCCGGCTAATTCAACTACACCGTTCATGAATTGGCTGATTACGGTGTATGGTCCGGCCCACTTTGATTGAAGCTTTCCGGGCATGAATCGAAGACGGGATTTGAAGAGGAGAACCTTATCACCTGAAGTGAAGACATGCGAGCGGATCTTTTTGTCGTGGAATCTCTTCGCTCGATTCTTGTAGATGACGTTGTTCTCATAGGCCTCGTCCCGAAAGTCTTCTAATTCATTCAGTGCCATGGCGCGGTCTTCTGCGGCTGTCTTCCAATCCAAATTCAATTCTTTCACCGCCCTCCAAGCTTTGTGCTCCATCTCGACAGGAAGGTGACATGATTTTCCGAAGATCAGCTGATATGGAGATGTCCCAATCGGTGTTTTGTAGGCGGTGCGGTATGCCCAAAGTGCATCATCGAGAACTGCCGCCCAATCCTTTCTTTGCTTGACCGTCTTCTCCAGTATCTGCTTGATTTCTCTGTTGGATAATTCCGTCAACCCGTTCCCTTGAGGGTGATATGGAGTGGTGACACGGTGCTTTACTCCGTATCTGGCAAGGAGAGATGAGAGCCATATGTTGCAAAAGTGTGATCCCCCATCACTGATCAGGGCTCTCGGTGTTCTGAATTTTGTCATCAACTTCTTCAGGAACTTGATAACGACTTTGGAGTCGTTGGTGGCTGTCGGAATGGCTTCGACCCACTGCGACACATAATCAACTGCCAACAGGATGTATGCGAATCCTTGCGATTTCGGGAAGGGTCCCATGAAATCGATCCCCCAGACATCGAATGTTTCAACTTCAATCACCGGTGTCTGTGGCATCTCATTCTTTTGCGATATGTTGCCGGTCCTCTGGCATCGATCACAGCCCGTTATCCATCCACGACAGACTTCATAGATGGAAGGCCAATAGAATTCGCTTGCAAGGATTTTGAAGGCAGTCCGATTGGCCGAATGGTGTCCACCAGTAGGAGATGAATGGCATGCTTCGAAGATTTTGTGCCACTCGGACTGGGGCACACAGCGGCGAATGACGCCGTCAGCACATCTGCGCCACAGGTAGGGATCCTCCCAATAGTAGAATCTGATGTCATGCAGAAACTTTTTCTTTACGTATGGAGAGCAATCCGGCAGAAGTACACCGCTGGCCAAGAAGTTGGCGAAATCTGCGAACCACAGAGTTTTAGATTCATACAGTTCCTTCATGTCCCTCAAGGCATAGACCTGTTCGTCGGGGAAAGTCTCTCGGATTGTCAATTGCTGATCGTCCCCCTTGACTGGCGGTTCAAGCCTCGACAGGTGGTCGGCGATGACATTCTCGCTTCCCTTTCTATCCTTGATCTCCAAGTCGAACTCTTGCAACAGTAAAATCCACCGAATCAGTCTGGGCTTGGCATCTTGTTTTGCAAACAAGTACTTGATTGCTGCGTGGTCGGTGTAGACAATTGTTTTTGAGCCTATCAGATAAGGCCGGAATTTGTCAAACGTATACACCACTGCAAGCATCTCCTTTTCTGTCGTGGTGTAGTTGCACTGAGCTGGATTCATACTTTTGCTGGCATATTGGATCACATGGAAGAGTCTTCCTTTCATTTGGCCCAGAGCTGCTCCAACAGCATAATCGCTGGCGTCGCACATCAACGTGAAAGGCTCATCCCAATCTGGTGCAGTCAGGACTGGTGCAGTTACCAGCGCTTCTTTCAATCTCTCGAATGCTTTCAGACATTCTTCATCAAACACGAAGGACACATCCTTCTCCAACAAGTTGCACAGTGGCCGGGATACCTTTGAGAAGTCTTTGATGAACCTCCTATAGAATCCTGCATGACCTAGGAAACTTCGGACGGCTTTGACGTTTGTTGGTGGTGGCATCTTCTCAATGGCTATCACTTTGGCTTGATCTACCTCCAATCCTTCGGCCAACACTCGATGTCCCAACACGATTCCTTCCCTCACCATGAAATGGCACTTCTCCCAATTGAGGCATAGATTTGTCTCGGTGCATCTCTTGAGCACAGTAGCCAAATTCTGCAAACAAACATCATATGAGCTACCAAAAACCGAGAAGTCATCCATAAATACCTCCATGATTTTCTCGATGAGGTCGTGGAAGATTGCAGTCATGCATCTCTGGAAGGTGGCCGGCGCATTGCATAATCCAAAGGGCATCCGTCGGTAGGCGAATACTCCGTATGGACAGGTGAATGCCGTCTTGTGTTGATCTTCCGGCGCCACAGCTATCTGATTGTACCCTGAGTAACCATCAAGAAAGCAGTAAAAAGGATAACCAGATAATCTATCTAGCATTTGATCAATGAATGGAAGAGGGTAATGATCCTTGCACGTGGCGGAATTCAAGGCTCGGTAGTCAATGTAGACTCGCCATCCCGTGATCGGTCTTTGCGCTACTTCCTCTCCATCCTCGTTCTTCACAATTTGCATTCCTCCTTTCTTGGCTACTACTTGTGTAGGGCTTACCCACTTGCTGTCAGAAATCGGGTAGATCATGCCATGGTCAAGGAGTTTGAGAACCTCCTTCTTGACAGCCTCTTGCATGATAGGATTCAGACGTCGTTGTGCTTGTCTCTTTGGTTTTGCATCCTCTTCAAGGATGATCTTGTGCATGCACAACAAAGGACTGATCCCTTTGATGTCTCCCAAGGTCCATCCAATGGCGGACTTGTATGTTCGCAAAACTCGCAACAACATGTCAAGTTCCCCCTGTGAAAGATAAGCAGAAACGATAACAGGGTAAGTGCTGTCTGAGCCTAGGAATGCATACCTGAGATGTGATGGGAGTGTCTTGAGCTCCAGAATTGGTGGATTGGAGCTGGAGATCGGCTGTCCTGGGGTTTCGTTGATCAACGAGTATGCTTCGTCGATCGACGCAGGTGCGGTCGTGGCATCGATCGACGGGACATCAGACTCGGTCGACGCGGGCTCTCTGTAGCAGCTCGACAGTGATTCTCTTTTAAGTTCTTTCTCTCGGGTGATTTCCTCGAACACATCTAATTCCATGACTAGATTCAGGATCTCCTCAGTGGCTTCATCCAGATTTTCAGAAGAGGAGAGGGAATGTTGCAAACAGTTTTCCAGAAAATCCGCCTCACTTTTGAGACAAGTGAAGGGGGATGACATTACCGGGCTGAAGCAATTGATCATGTGGCATTCTTCTGCATAACTTCCATCGTCATGCTTCTGCATTGCCTTGTAGATTGAGAACGTGACGGACTCATTGTTCACTCGGAACGTCAGCTTGCCGTCTCGGATGTCGATCAATGCCCCTCCGGTTTTCAGAAACGGTCTCCCAAGGATTAGAGGAATATTTCGATCCTCCTCCATATCAAGTACCACAAATTTGGCTGGGATTATGAAATCCTTTACTTTCACCAGCACATCTTCAACAATGCCCTTTGGATAGGAGACTGATCGATCAGCCATCTGCAGTGAGATCCTCGTGGGCTTGATGCTGCCGATCTTTAACCGCTTGAAGATTGAAAGCGGCATCAGATTGATTGGTGCCCCTGAGTCACAAAGAACCTTGCCGAAGGTCTCACCTCCGATGATACAAGAGATTGTGAAAGAACCCGGATCTTCCCTCTTGATTGGCATCTTCTTTTGGATGATAGCGCTGCACTCTTCAAAAAGGTTGACCGTCTCGTGTTCCAGGAACGGTCTTTTCTGAGAGACCATGTCTTTCAGAAACTTGATGTACCCGGGCATCTCTTGAAGAGCTTCTACCAATGGAATGTTGATATGCACCTTCTTCATTGTCTCCAGAAATCGTGCATATCTTTCGTTCATCTTGGTCTTGGCAAACCGCTGCGGATACGGCAGAGGCGGTTTCTTCATTGGCGGTTGCGGAGCAGCCGTCGAGCGACGAGGTTCAGGCTCAATCGATGCCTCTTTTGAGGCTCCGTCGATCGACGAGGATGCTCCGTCGGTCGACAGAGCTTCGCCTGTGGCGATTTCTGCCTCTTCTTCGGCTTCTTCTTCATCTCGGACGCCTTTTTCTGATTGTTCAGGCCCTTCATAGGTCTTGCCCCCTCTCAGAGTGATAGCGTTCACTTGATTCCTCTGATTCTGATTCTTGGGATTGACCTGGGTGTTGCTCGGAAGTTGCCCCGACTTGTGTTTGGTCCCAAGAGCATCGGCGATCTGGCTGACTTGATTCTCAATGATCTGCACGTGCTTTTGCACCTGATCGACCTTTGTGTTCACACCAGAGATTTCTTGCTTCAACTTGGTCACAGTATCCGTGGATCCCTCCATGAACTTGGCCAAAATCTCCTCGAGATTTGGCTTCTTCTTCTCTATCACTTCTCCGTTTTGTACGGCGAATCCTGGCGGTGGTTGCTCTGCAGCTTGTGGATTTGCGTAAGAGAATCCAGGATGATTCCTTGCATGGTTGAAGGCAGAGGGCTGGTTATGCTGCTGATTGTGGTGCTGAAATCCTCCACGGTAATTGTTGTGATAACCGCCCCTTTGAATGAAGTTCACATCCGCATTGTTCTCCTCGATTGGCCCCTGCGCTGCTTCAACTGCGGCAACCTTTTTTTCTTGCTTCAGGTTAGCGAACTCTTCCCTGAGCTTTTTCAGCTTGGATGCCAAATCTGGTTGCTCGGCAACTTTTTCCACAGCTTTTTCCACCACTTTCTCTACAGCTTTCACAGGCCGAGTTCGACTTGTGGACCACCGTTGAGTGTTGTTGGCCATCTTTTGGAAAAACTCCATGGCCTTTTTCCCACTCTTCGTCATGACTGTATCTCCAAGTGTGGTGTCCACCAGTTTGGCTGTCTTATCATTGAGCCCTTCGTAGAATGCCTCAGCTTGTTCTCCTGGCGGAAAACCATGTCCAGGACAGGCCCTCAACAGTTCTTTGAATCTTTCCCATGCTTCGCTGAAGCTCTCATCAGGCCTTTGAGCAAATCTGATGATCTCTTTCCGTCTCTGCCTGATAACAGTCGGAGGGAAGAAGTTCCCTAGAAACTCGTTTCTCAGTTCGGTCCACGTACTTATGCTTCCTTTGTCTAGTGCAGTGAACCAGGACTGTGCCTTATCCCTCAGAGAGAATGCGAACAGACGCATTCGGATGGCACTCTTGCTGACTCCTCCAATTTTCACTGTATTGCAGAGCATAATGAACTTGTCCAAATGCGCATAGGGATCCTCGGTAGCTCTTCCTCCGAATTGGTTTTGTTGCACCATCTGTACCAGTCCGGTCTTCAGTTCAAAATTGTTGGCATTGATGCCAATTTTGAAATCTGTCTCCTTGAACCGAGGTTTGTACCTATTCTGCATGGCTTCTTCTTCTTCCTCATCGTCAGATTCCTCTGGAGGAGGGTCCTGATTGTCTTCCTCTCCATTGTCAGGATTATCCTCAAACAGTGGGTTATGGCGAAGATCCCTTCCATTCGGATTGTTCCTCTCGAGGTCGTATTGTTGGATCTGCGCCCTCATAGCTTGGACTTCTTGGAGAAGCAAAGCCTGCTCCTCTGCAGTTAGAACTGGCGGAGGCGGTGGTACGTTATCTTCCATTGTGTGACCACTCGAACTTTCTTGAGCACGCTTGTTTCTTCGGATTCTTCTGCAAGTAGCTTCAATGTCCGGATAATAGTAGAGTGGGTCCTTTCCTCTGGCTCTTGTACTCATGCACTACCTGTACAGCAAAGGAGGTAGTGAGATACAACTGGAAAATAAGATAAAACGAACTGAAAATTTGAAAAAGAAACACGAACACGTCGATCGACGAGACGTATGCGTCGATCGACGGAAGTAAAACAGCTTCGTCGATCGAGGCTAAAACGCGTCGGTCGACGAGAGAAACGAAAATGCGAGAAAATTCAGAAAAAATACGAAAATTACAGCCTAAAGCAATATTTCAATCACAGATTTAATAGTAAGATTAATTCTATTCCTTCCCCGGCAACGGCGCCAAAATTTGATCACTACAATTATATAGACAGCGACTTAGCAAAGCTAATAATATAGCGGCAAAGATAAAATTATCGATCCCTTAGGGAAAGAAGTAATGAATAACCTTTAAGTACTAAATCAGGCGTTCTTGAAAATATTGAATAGAAAAATCGAATGAAAAGGTTTTGGTTGTTTTGGTAATCGCAATCTTTGCAATCGAAAATTAAACAGAAAACTTGAAAAGCTTTTGAAATCAAATAAGAGAAGCACAGATCCTAGGGATATCTACCTATCAAGTATGACATGTATGAACGAATCGATTAATTCCCAATTTAATTCCTCTTCATAGTGAAACATCAGAAAAATATTACGAACTTCTTTGTCTGACAATTCGTAAAGTAGATTAATTAATTACCTATCTCCGTTCGGTCTCAAGATAAATTAACTAACTCCAAAAGATCTACAGATTTATTCCTATAATTACTCTCCTTCAGTTATGACAAGAAATCAAGTTATATTGTGAAAATCTCTTTCGATTGAAAACTATTACAGTTACGTCTCTAGAATTCAACTAGTAATCTCAAGTTGTGGCCAGCATACTTAAAGATTAAGAATAAAATCAGATTTCACAAACTACGAAGGGAAAGAGAAAATAATTCAATTAATCACAATATGTATACATTGATAGTTCGAAACCCTAGAATCTGAGAAATGATTTAGTTATACATATTCATGGAAATATTGATCATAGAAAAATACAACCTGAATTGCATAAAAACTGGAATCCGGAAGTCTTCTCGGAAAAACTTGTCTTCAAACATAAAAACCCTAAAAATTCTTCAACTCTGGTATTCTAATAATTGCTCTAACTCTCTCTCTCTAAAAACACACATTCTCCTCTGAAAAACGAATTATACATGAGTATTTATAATGATGAAAGATGTATCTAGCATTATCTAAGATTAGATATGCATCTATCTCCAAATCAGATGAGAAACAGGATTTCCGCATGCGCGTCGACCGCGTCTGATCTTCGTCGATCGCGTCTCAACTTCCTGCCTCGTCGATCGCTTCTGAACAGCGTCGGTCGACGAGGCTTCCTTTCTTCCATCGATCGCTTGTCAACAACATGCCTCGTCGATCGACTAAGGGCCCTCGTCGATCGACGAGGTCTCGAGCACTGAATCCTGATTCCTCTATTTTTCGACTAGAAACCTGCACGATTCATCAAACACAACATTCCAAGTACAAAAACCAACTCATGCACGAAAATAAGTACAAAAATGATCTAAACATCACACAAACAGTCAAAGAACAATAAGATAAGTTGGTGAAAATCCTAACTTATCACCTGCACTGCGACAATGGTGATTTTGTGTTCTTTGATGTTGTTCTCCGTTCTTCGTTCTTCCTTTTTCTCCAAATTAAAGATTTGAATAAAAATACAAATATAGATCTTCAATCTATTATAATAATTATTCTATCAAATCTAACCACAAATTTTCTCGTGGTGAAAAACAAATCTCAAAACGAGAAGGCCACAAGAAGAAAACCATCCACGACAATTTAAATCATACACACACATACAAATTTATTTTATCATTATTTATCTAAGATAGAGCCTAAGAACTGGAACCTGGCTCAAATACTAATTGTAGGATTTGAGTCTACGATAGATAACATGAGTTGTCACTTTAAATTTACTTGTCCAAGGATCTTTCTTAGGGTATAAAAAATAAACTTAGATTAAATAAACCAGGTGAACCTGAGCATGCTCCAACAAAATTAATTGTAGAGGATGGATTTACGAAATACCTGAACTCCAGCTAGATCTGGATCAGAGATGACGACAATAGAGTGGATCTGGATGTGGGATTCAATCAACACTGTTGTGCTCTAACAGATTTAATCTTCTAATCTGTTCTCTTTCTCCTCGAAAATCTGGTGAGGATGCGCTAAAGAGTTCCACCAACTCTTTAAAGAAGTCGATCAGCCTTCTTTAGCCAGTGCCCCTCTCTCTATTCTCTCTATTATGTACTGTCGTACTAAATTATGTATTGTTCTAATTTGATCTGATAGAGATAAGGAGTTTATATAGTATTAGGGTTTGTGAAACACTAATACTAATGTGCTCTGGCAATTTGTAGGTCTGACCAAGGATCAAATGCAAATAATAAAATGGGCCCTCCTTATTAATTAATTCTCCACGTCCAACCCAGAACATAATTAATTAATAAAACATCTTTTAGTTTTCACCAAAAAAATAATGCTGACTCACCCCTTTATTACCACGTTATATGAAACGGATTGCATTAAACTTGAATGATCCACATATTTAAGGTTCCGGACATTTCCAAATTAATTTGGCATATGACAATCAACCACAATTAATTCATCTCTTATTTCCTGAGTAGTACCACTAACTCCTTTTCACTTATGCCTGAATTAATAATTCTACCTGCAGGGTTCAGCATAATGAACCTTGTGAGCTCCTCATGGAATTTCCCCATCCTAAAGCGGATATGTTTACCTACATGTCCAGCCTAAGAAAGTCACACAAAAACCGCCACACCCAAGATACATGTATAAGAATACATGTAGGACTCGCCACCATAGCAAGTCAAAGTGTGGTCAACTTGCGTATGCCCCCTTAGCCTTCCATTACGTTTAAGATCATAACAAGTATCTAGAGATTTGGCTCAGTCATATGTCAATAAGAATGACACATCTCACTGTTGATCCCATCAATACATAAAGATGTACCGACACATCAAGTAGCTAAGATAAGCTCACTTACGAACTGATGTGTCACAGCCTAAACCAACAACCTATCTAGGAACTGGCTTAGCCGTGACAATGTTTATATTTCGCTAGGTCAAACGATTCATATGATCCTCTGTGATCTCTTACACAATATATCATCATCCCTATAGGCAAGATAATAGGATATTATAGTCCGTATTGTATGTTTGTTATATCAGATAGTGACTATGTTGATGTAACACATTTATGAAGGCTAGTGTATCAAACGAACACACTTAATCATAAATGCTTTTAGTATACAATCCAAATAGGTTAATCAAAAAATGACACTCCCTTACGTGTTTGGGGACAAACCACTTGTTCATACGATATCAAGTTCAATTTCCATAAGCTTGCATCCTATCTCACCACTATACTACAACAAACTTCCTTCTAGAATAAGAAAGGTCTTTACTTTAGTGATAACGTGGTTGACTAATGGTGGGTTGTTTTTGGCTAGAGTGACTAACCTCTATCAAGAACCCGTTACCCCCAACAAATATTCTCATTCAACCAATCCCAAGGCATTCAAAATCATTTTCATTCTTTCTTTCGCCTTTCACCATGAATTTTGCATGTAATCTTTTCATATCTCCACAAATATTTATTTTGTAGGTGCTCATTTTTTCTTGATTTTCACATTTCACTTTTTTTTTCCAACACAATATCTTTTCTCACTTTTCTTTCATGTCTTTCAATCATGATACTTATTTAAACCAAATCAATCAATTCCCAACACCCAATCTCACAACATCCATATTCACCGTCAATTAATTCATCCCTCAAACTTGTTCCTAAGCATATAATAAGGGAATCTCCAAATAGGCTCAATCACGGGGATCAATGGAATGAAAGGCAAATAAGGATCATCACAAACACTTTAATGAAGGGATTTCGTTGTTGTGAATTGAATCACCTAATCCACATAAGCCCAGGTTGACAATTGGATATCAAAATCAATTACTATGCCTATGATTAATCCTAGCATGCTCCAATCGAATATGCATAAGAAGGTTTATGCGTAATACCTGGATTGTAGAAACTGGAAAACTCGATGCGCAGAGATTTGATCCTCGATCATCTTTCTTGTGCAACAAGATATAATCCTACAAGATGAAATAATTAAGTCTTAGAAATTAATTAAATTAATTTCGAAATTTAAGGAGAGAGAAGAAGAAAAAAAGTTCCTCCAGATTTGTTCTGTATCCTAGCTCCTGATGTGCACTAAAAACTCACACAAATTCTCAATGCAATACAAGGTTTAATTATCAATCTAGGTACTTCTCCCTTTCGCCCATTAGGGTATCGGGATATTACGACAAAATCTAATAGCTAAGCAATACACAATCGTTGAGTAATTTTTATCAATCTAGGCATTCAAATTAAACCTAAGCTAACAACATATACAAAGCAATTAATTAAACCAACAATCATCATCTTTCAATCTCAAAACAATCAATTCAATTTCCTCACAAATTGGTAGAACAAGACAAACAAACACTCAAATGAGATAGAAAGGATGTTGAAATGAACGTAGATGTGATCCGATTAGGTTTTGCATCGATGTAAACACATTTTAATTCCTATATGGATGATCAATTCACTCTAATCTAGCCAATTCCCTTTGTACCGGAAAATCGACCGTTGATGAAATTAAACAGTTACGTTATCGATCCCTAACTCACTCCTAAAAGCCCTTGAATTCTAGACCTATGCACTTCCTCCGCACATGGATTGGATCGAGATACATATGAAGTCATGCTATTCACGACATGCCTATCCGCGTATTAGCTGCAATTATTGTGTCAATTATGAACATGATTGGCTCTTACCTACATCAAGTTGAATGGAAACAATCTCTAACATGCTTGAGTCACAAAGAGGGTAGTAAACATACAATATTCCAACCTAATCTCCAAACATCCTTGTTCAAATCAACATCCAAATGGAATTAGAACAACATACCTCTCAATTGTATCAATAGAAAGTAAAATTAAAAGAGTTCCATTACAATTGATAAGTAGTAACTGATTTCTTCCCTAATTGGATTTGCTTGATCTTGATCTACCCCTCTAGTCTTCAATCCTTCACCTGGGTGTGGTAGATTTGCTCTTGGATACCTTAAATTTAGGTTGGAGATGGTTGGGGAATGGAATTGTAGAGAGAAACTATGTAGATTTTTCCTAAAAGTTTCAAAAGTTCTCAAAAAATGCGAGTTTCCCCTTTTTGTAATGAGTTGGCAGAGCCCCGGATCGCCCAAGATGGTTTGAAACTGAATAACCGCCAAACAGCCCATTCTGGATCGCCTGGTCTGGATTAGGATCAACTGAAATTCTTTTATGAGCAGACCAGATCGGTCGAGACACATCAGGATCGATCGATCATCCTCTCTGACTGCCCAGATCGGTCGATCCACTTCAGGATCGGTCGAGAATCTTCTCTGAAATCCTTCCTGCTGCTCCCCTGCTCATCCCAGTCGATCTTCACAATCCTTGCAACCGGGATTGGTTGATTTTCCCCCAAAACATAGCCAAAAATGATGAATTGTGCTCCAAACCTATCTTGCACAATCCAAATCACACAAAACACGAAAACACAATGAAAACAACCGAAAAACATATGATATGGGAGTAAAATGAACACAAACATGCATGCATACACATCGAAATATAGTCATTTTACGCATATATCAGCTCTGATCCAGAAATCTGGTGAAGATTCCCTCCGAATTTCGTGCCTATCGAGAAGTAGAATTTCCTCATTCTCAGATCTCCAGTCGCCAATCACAGCTACCAAATCTTGGTTTGCTGCTTAGCGACTTATGATCTTGTGGTGTGTAGTGATCTGAGAACCTGAGGGGTATTTATAGGAAAAATCAGATCTCAGATGGGCTTTAGCTTTTATGGGCCAGAACAAGGACCAGAATTTAAATATCAAATAAGGCCTATCAATTAATTAATTCTCATATTCAACCTATAATTAATTAATTAATTAATATTGATTCATGGCACTAGAGAATCAATATTGTCCTACTCATTTGCTACCACGTTATGAGGAACGGGTTGCATAGACTCGATATATCCCCACATTTAAGGTTACAAACATTCATTAATTAATTTAAGCTCTGACAAGACATTAAATTAGTTAACCTCTCATAATCCTGAGTCAATCCACTCAACTCTTTTCATTTATACTTGAACTTAATCAGCCTGTAGGACTTTAGCATAACGAACCTTTTGAGCTGCTCAGGTAATGTCACCATCCTATACTGGATGTGGTTATCTAGTTCTAGTCACTGACAGTCAAACACAAACAACTACCACCCGAAATACAGATATACAAGCTCGACTACAACCTTTCACTGCATCTAAAAGTGACACACAAATCTATGTATACTTCTGTACCTTCATCTAGACTTAGGATTCCATCAAGCCACCAAGATCAAGATTCTTTTAATGTCAGATAAAGGAATCAAACTTAATTTAGGTCCTATCAATGCGTACTGCATGCCCCAGCATACCAAGCAACCAAGATAAGCTGCTGATTATCGCGTATGTTGCAGCATATACCGACAGTCTATCTTGGGACTGTCTCAACTTGGATAACTTTTTATATCTTGCTAGGTCAAACGTTCCATACGATCTTTCATAATCTACTACATACTGTATGGTCTCCCTATCGACGCAATTAGAGGATAAGAGCGTTTGCGAAACATATTTGTTAATTCTGACAAAAGATGATCATACAACATTCATAATTCCCAGTATATTAACCAATAAACCTTGTACATAATATACAATCATAATGCTTTAGTATATAATTCCATCAATCTCCCACTTATACTCAAAGCATTATAGAAGTGCTTTCCAGAGTATAACGTGTCTAAACTAATCTAGTTATTACATCAATCATCTCACGTGGCTGGCTGCAGCCTCAGCCCAAGGTTACGTACATGTATCTCGTAGACCTTCTGAGGCAGAGCTTTTGTAAATGGATCTGCTAGATTATCCTTTGTATTAATCTTCTCTACCAGCGCCCATCACCCCTTCCTACGATTTCTCGTATGTTATAGTACTTCCTCTCAATGTGTTTTGTTGCTCTATGAGTTCATGGTTCTTTTGAGTTCGCCATAGCACCAGAGTTATCACAAAATACCGTGATAGTGTTGGGCAACTTAGGAATCACGTCCAACTCCAGAAGGAAGTTTCAAAACCATAATGCTTCTTTCGAAGCTTCCGAAGCTACCATATATTATGCTTCCATGGTGGAGTCAGCAATGCACTTCTGCTTTTCCCTCCTCCATGATATAGCCCCACCTCCCAATGTAAACACATAGCTAGAGGTGGACTTCTCTTCGTCCCGGTCTGCCTGGAAATCCAAATCCGTATAACCCACAGGGCACAACTCCTCACATTGATAGACAAGACAATAACCTCTAGTCTTTTTCAGGTATTTGAGTATGTACTTTACCGCATCCCAAAGCGCCTGCCTATGGCTAGACTGATATCTTACTACCATGCCGAAAGCAAAAGAGATATCTGGCCTTGTACATAAGATTGCATACATGAGACTTCCCATGACCGATGCATACATCACCTTACTCATCTCATCTTTCTCCTTTTGTGTCTCTGGACACTGAACCTTAGAAATATGTACGCCATGTCCGAAGGGTAACAAACCCTTCTTGACACTTTGCATGCTGAAACAGGCAATCACAGTATCCACATATGAAGCTTGAGACAATGCTAATATCCTTTTCTGGCACTCCCGCAAGACTTTTATCACAAGGATGTACCCCGCTTTCCCAAGATCCTTCATATGAAACTGCTCGGATAACCACCCTGTTAGGTGTTGATGTAGAAATCCCACCTTTAAAATTAATGTTTTGATGTGTCAAAACTGTGTACCAAAGTCTAGGCCTTAGAGTTATTACCTCATGTAATCCTTGTATAGGATGATTGAGTTGTAATAGTCTAAGGAAGAGAACGGTCAAAAATTGTGGAACAATTTTTGAAGTAGAAGCCGTCCTGACAAGAAAAATTGAGCAGAATAATGGATGCAGAAAACTGTGCAGACAGTATTCCAAATGTCAAGGATTGTATATCAAGAAAAACTGTGGATACAGTTTTCATAAAGAAACTGTCGAGAGGTACTCACAGTTTCTGATCAGGACAACTTCACATCAAAGGAATAAGTGAAAAACAAAGATGCCTATCAGTCATAAAAGCACATTAAAGAATTCAATGACGAGAGAAGTGGAAACACTTAGTTATGACTGGCGTACAACGTTGTTCGGCGTCTGACACATCAAGTACAAACTGCCCTGCAAAAAGCACGATAGTGGTTCAGAAAAGACAGAGAAGCAAGTCTACTTTACAGAGAAGGATGGACTCTGATTGGACATCCTTCAAAATGTCTCTATCGGCTATTGTCATATCTCCAACTGTAAATAGCAGGAAGATCAGAGACATACAAACACACACACACATAAGATTGAATCAAGACGTCACTCTGCCGAATTGAAAACTCTAACACATTGAAAGCTCTCAACCAAACGACATTATTTCCGTGGTTCATTTATCGAACTTGATGCATTATTGCTTAAGGAATCTTCTGAGATTCACAGTGTAACCTACTGTGCACGAGGATTAAGACTTCCGACTTAGTCTATTCTCTTGGTGTTCCTACTTTTCAGGGGAGAACACATCAGCCTTCCTTTCTAAGGGAAAGAAGGTTATCACGGGCGTCAGCCGACTAGCTTACGTTCTGGGAAGAACTGAACCATCCACCCACCGGAGAAGGAGAAGGGAGGTTTGTCCTCAATCCATTTCCGACAACTACCAGTTCTAAGAAAACTTTGAGGTGGTACCTGGCTTCGAGGAACTAAAGAAGGAGTGAAGAACAATAGCCTGGGCAAGTGCTCCATTCTATTGTGGACGGTGGCTTCTACAACATTTGGCTATAAATCGTGAGGATTGTATCTTCATTACTTAGTGAATTACCGGATTAATTTCTGAAGAGTGGACGTAGGACTTAAGGCTCCGAACAACTATAAATATCCTGCGTCATTTAAGGTTTCACTTATATTGCCTTTCATACAGTTCTCAATCGTACTTATAAACCTTCAACACTTGTCAAAAAGTGTTGAAGCGTATAACTCTTGACAACCTAAAACTATAACTTGGTAACTTAACTTGCTGGTTAATCAAAACTGTGTTTTTTAAACTGTCACCTGAAAACTGAGTGAGGCGGAATGTGAACTACCTGCGTTTTAAGAGTTCAAATAACTGTCTTTATACTTTCGTTGCACATCTTACATACTTTTATCTGGGACCAACCAGTGGTATCAGAGCTGGTCGGTCTTTCTAGACTGTCCTGTTTTGAGTCGCTTAAGACCGGATCCGTACTTCCTTGCACTCTTAATTGTTTGTTAAGTGTGATTAGCGAGCAGGTTATCTCAAGATAATGATGAATTTTCCATGCCTTCCCAAGTACATCCCAAAGAAGTTCGAAATATGGAAGAAGAGATGTCTCATTCAATTGAGAGCACAACATCCAGAGATGGATGAAGTTTTAATGAATGGACCCCTGAAGATCCAGTAGCCTAAAATCCAGCAAGCAGTTGGATGGTCCAGGTGGCTTCGAAATGGTAGATAAGCCACAAGAAGAATGGACACTCGATGACAGGAAATGCCATCAGCTGGATCCCATTGCTCAAGATATGATCATGCAATCTCTTCCAGAATCTCTTATGGATGAAGCCATACAGAACAACAATGCTAAATAATTATAGGACTGGATCAACAAGCTTACCAGGGAAACAGAAGCCATGACACGTAACAAGAAACAATATGTGTTAACAAATATGAATCCTTCCAGATGTTACTCAGCGAAAAAATCAAATCGATGGAAGCAAGGTTCAACGCCATCGTCAACAAAATGAAAAATCTTGGAAGCGAAGAAAAGGTGGCTGATATGAACGCAAAAATTCTTTCAAGACTGCCAAAGGAAGACTGGTTTGTAATAACCATCAGTTTGAAGACAATGGATCTCTCGAAGATGACAACCAAAGAACTTTTCACCGAACTTCAAGCCCATGAATGAGATATTCAGATGGTGAACAAAAATGAAGCTGTTAGAACACCAAATTCAGCAGCTGATGGTGATGCAACTTTCTTCGTAAAGAGAGACTTCCAAAGACGACCAAAGAGGGCAGTTCACTTCGAGAAAACTGCCTATCAATCCTCACCTGCAAAGGATGCCTCCACCTCAGTTCCGAAGAAGGAAACTGAACTGTCAGTTGCCAAACTGGAAGAACAAATGAGGAACCTGGCCGTACTTCTCGAAAAGGCCAAAGGAAAAAAAAGGATACTCAGTCCAGCGAGCAAAGATTCACTTAGAGAGAACCACGCACATGCTATGAATGCAACTCTCCAGACCATCTGAAGTAAGAATGCCCTCTAGTTTCTCAGGAGGAGAGAGACAGACTGAATAAGGTGTTTGAAAGGAGAACATCTAAAGTTGTGGTCCAAGAAATGCTCACAAGAACTGAAGTACCAGACATACCGGACCATGATGATGGATGCTACACGTCTGAGGATGAGAATGATAAGGAAGCACTCCTGGCTTTCATGTCGGCAATCGACGGAGATGCTACCGACGAAGAAGACAGTGCTTCAAACTGCGAAACAGTGGTAACTACTCATCTACCCTCATCTCTTGCATCTACATGCTTTGAAGAGAATTCTGATTGCTGTCGCTCAGATTCAGAAGGTGCTTTACTTGAAAACATTGTGAAAGAGGTTGAAAATTCTCATGAGATTAAAGATGAACTACTTAGAGAAAATGCCTCACTAAAATTAATGATTTCAATTTTGACCGATGAAGTCACAAAGATGTGGTCGATTAGTGAGGATTTTGAAAAACTCAAGGATGAACATTCAAGACTTCTAAGAGATTTTGAAAATATCTCAAAAAGAATATGATTCTTTGAAGAAAATTGAACCTGTCGAATGTGAATGCACTTTAAAAAGGAGCTCAAGAAAATTAGATAAGATTTTGAATGCTCAAAAGCAATCGTTCGATAAACACGGAATTGAATTCCTTGAGCATCAACATGAAAAGGTCTTGAATGAACATGCATACACCTGTAGGACTAAGAAAACAACTTTGAGCTTTGTCAAAGCCTATTCTAGCCCATGTCATATGTTGGAAAAAGGAAATGTCAATCTTAAAGAGCCAGTTAAGCAAAATGTCAATGCCAAATGTTGGTCAAAAATTGATCCGAAACTGGCACCTCGACAGTACACTAACACAGTTCGTAAACTGTTTAAACCAACTATTGAGAGAAGAAATGATTTTCCTTCAAAACTGGACAAGCGTAATGTTTCATATGTAAGGAATCCAGTTTTACCGACAAGAACGACTAAGCGACATGTAAATATTGCAAGGAAGTCAGTTCGACAACCGGATAGAAATCCGAGAAGTTATGATAGACCACAATTCTACTATAATAGTATTCCGAATTGGAGGAACACCTATTCGAGGCCTGAGTCGAGATAATTTTACTCTCAAAAGACTGTGACAGCTACCCACCCGAGAACAATTTCTCGACACTCTTTCCAGAGCAATAGGTTCAGAAAGAGTTCACACACCACATCACTTAGTAACATGCATTGAAACAACATACATTACTTTAGAAGAAAGGTTGATCATTCACCAAAGAGTGATCTAGTTTCACGAACTGTAAAAGTGAAACAAGTCTGGATACCAAAAGGTTGGATCCAGAAGACTGACTTTGCAGGACCCGAAAGGATACGGGGACCTGAATAACTTTTTCTTTCTTGCCTGGACCAGGTTCTCAAAAGAAAACAAAATTATGGATATTAGATAGCGGAGCTCAGCTCACGTGACCTGAGAAAAGGAATTAATCAAGAACCTTGTGACATACAGAGGAGCATCAGTCACTTTTGGGAACAAGGCTCAGGGACAAGTTATTGGAAAAGGATACGTGGAACACAATGGAATCATCATTCAAAACATGTCCTTAGTCACCAACATGAAACACAATCTTCTAAGTATAAGCCAACTGAGTGAGAGTGGCTATATTGTTAAGTTTGAAAAATCAGAATGCCACGTCATCAATGTTGTAGAACTCGGTGGGCGGTGGCTGGGCGGTCGGGGGGGCCTAGCGCCTAGGCGGTTTGGGCGGGGCTTAGGCGGAATCTAGGCGGATGACCTGTTTTTATCATTTTTTTTACCTGTAATCTACACATCAATACAAAATATTCTAATATGTCAAAGTTCAAATCCCTTAAGTCAAAACAACAAAATAAAACAATTCCAAAATAAGCATTCAGATAATTCAAAGTCTAGACATTTCAAAGCAAATATTACACTAAAATAAGTCTAGTTCAGTTTACATGTTTTATGCATGCTTAATGGATAAAAATCTAGTTTTAAATTTCATCCTACACCATTTTTTTTTCCACAGCATCACGCTTTATATACTTTCACTTCCCAGAATCTTGCAAATGAATATTTGGTTCACAAAAATTGAATTGATAATTAATAATAAGATTTCTAACAGCATCAGTTTGGAAGCATACAAAAACAGCATCAATTTGGAAATTGGAAGCAAGTCAAGCAACGAACCAGGACTTGGAGTGGGCGAGTGCAGGGCGACTACGTGCGTGCCTGCTGCTGCGAGTCTGGGACCAATCGGTGTGGGCTGGCGGGGCAGCCGAGCGGAGGCCGTGGGCTAACTGTCGGCGCAGCCGAATGCAGGCCGTGGGAGAACTGGCGGCAGAAGGGAGGTAACGGCGGAGTGAAGAGCCGAGAGCGTGCGTCTCGTCGTGTTTAGTCGTAAGTCGTAACAAAAAAAAATTTTGGGCTGACTGAAATTGAAATTCAATTTAGGGTTATAAATTATTATTAATATTACATTAAAAATTTACATAAAAAATAACAAAAAAAAAGAATAAAGTGAGAGCAACCCTTACCCACCAGAGCAGCGAGGAGGCCAGCCGAGTCCGACGCCAAATCCCGCTGCGGCGGCGCCCACTGCGAGTACTCCGACCGCCGTGACCACCGCGGCACTGCCCACATCGAGTACTCGACATCCAGGGAAGAAAACGTCCAGAAGCAGCGAGGAGGCCATTCTCGCCTTGGCTGGTGCTGCCCAGTGATTCTGCGCAGAGTACTTGGCCGCCGTGAACGAGTTTTGCAACACTGCACGTCATAGACAAGGTGACTCACAAGACCATCATGAGAAGAATCAGGAAAGGAGGTCTTTATATTGTTGATTGGTCCAGTGGAGTAGGGGGAACATGTCTCCTGGCGCACAGTTCCTCAGAAGGAGTAAACTGGCTGTGGCACAAAAGATTAAGTCATTTGAATTTCAATTCGATCAGACATTTGGCAAAACATAATTTGGTTGATGGACTGCCATAGAAGAAGTTCCAAAAAGAAGGATTCTGTAAAGCTTGTCAGCTCGGGAAACAAACAAGAGCCTCCTTCAAGAACATGCCAGTTACAGCAAGCACAAAACGAATCTTAGAACTGTTTCACATGGATTTGTTTGGTCCAGTTAATCCACCCACAATTGGAAGAAGAATGTACACATTGGTATTTGTTGATGATTACTCAAGATATACGTGGGTGGTGCTGCTCAAATCCAACGACAAGTCAAAACTCAGCTACCAGAACTGATAACCCGTCTTCGGAATGAAAAGGGGGTAACTGTTAAGAGAATAAGGTCCAATAATGGAACAGAGTTTAGCAATGGACCCCTTATGGACTTCTGCGCTTAAACTGGAATCGGACATGAGAAGTCTACTCCAAGAACTCCTCAACAAAACGGTCTTGCTGAGCGGAGGAACAGAACACTCAAGGAAGCAATTAGGACCATGATTTTGGGGAGAAGCCATGATGATAGCTTGCTAAACACAGAATCGAAGTGCATTCGACACGCGGCTGCACAAGACTCCCTACGAGATCTACATTGGTCGTAAGCCTTCTATAGCTCATCTCCGTGCTTTTGGTTCTCCATGTTATATTCACAATAATGGGAAGTCTAAATTGAATAGTTTCAGCCCTAAAGCTGATGAAGGAGTGTTCCTTGGGTATGGACATCCTGCATATAAGGGATATAGGGTATTCAATAAGACAACCTAGCTTGTGGAAATAACATGTCATGTTTTTTTGATGAAGCTACTCTAGTGCGGAGGACACTTCAAGAACAGGGTCTGGAAAATCATGAGATCAAGGATATCGATGAGGAACCTAGAACTGATCTTGATCATAATCAAACAGTTTCTCTGACTAGATCTATGAATGATATTTCTGAGACTCCAATACGATGGATTTATATACTGAAAGCATTATGATTGGTATATTATGTACAAGGTCGATTGGTTAATATATTGGGAATCATAAATGTTGTATGTTCATCTCCTGTCTGAATTAACAAACATGTGTTGCAAACGCAATTATCCTCTTATCTCGTCGATAGGGAGATCATACGGTGTGTAGTAGATTACAGAAGATCGTATGGATCGTTTGACCTAGCGAGATATAAATGGTTATCACAGCTGAGACAGTTCCAGGATAAACAGTCGGTGTAGGCTGCAACATACGCGGTAATAAGCATCTTATCTTGGATGGCTTGGTATGCTGGTGTGGGGTACACATTGATAAGGACCTAAGTCGAGATCAATTCTTTTATCTGACATTAAAAGAATCTAGATCTCTATGGCTTGATGAGATCCTAAGCCTATATGAAGGTACAGAAGTATATACTGATTGTGTATTACTTTGAGTTGCAATGAAAGGCTCTGGTTGAGCTTGCATATCTGTATCTTGGGTGATAGCAGTTTGTGTATGATTGTCTGGTACTGGAACTAGGTAACCACATCCAGTATAGGATGGTAACATTCCCTGAGCAGCTCAAAAGGTTCGTTATGCTAAAGTCCTGCAGGCTGATTAAGTTCAAGCATAAGTGAAAAGGTTTGAGTGGATTGACTCAGGAATATAAGAGGTTAATAAATTAAATAGCTTGTCAGAGCTTAAATTAATTAACGAATGTCTGTAACCTTAAATGTGGGGATATACCGAGCCCATGAGACCCGTACCTCAAAACGTGGTAGCAAATAGGTAGGACGGTATTGATTCTCTGGTGGAATGAATCAATATTAATTAATTAATTATATTATGGGTTGAATATGTGAATTAATTAATTGATAGACCTTATTTGCTATTTGCATTCTAGTCTCTGGTCTGTCCCATGAAACTCAGGCCCAATAGAAGTCCAGTATTTTCTTATAAATAGGCCTCAGTTCCTCAAATCTCAACACACCACAAGATCATAAATTGCACACAGCAAACCAGGATTTGGGAGCTGTGGTGATCGACTAGATCTGAGAAAGGAGGAGGAAATTTTGCTTCTTAACGGGACAAGGAATCTAAAGGGAATCTTCACTAGATAATCAGATTGTGTTGGGATACAGATCAGAAGATCAGATCAGGAGGATTATCTTCTTTCTTCTCTCTCCTTCTTGTTTTCGAAAATTAAATACTAATTTTTCATAGATTTATTTCCTCAATCTGTTAGGAATTAAATCTTTGTGCGTGGGAAAAGATCAAGAGGAATCTCCGCGCACTCGTTCTTCAGGGTTTAGCAATCCAGGTATTCCGCATAAACCTTCTTTATGCATAATCAATAGGAGCATGCTATGAAAAATCATAGGCATAGCAATTTATTTTTGATATTCCAATTAACGATCCGGGCAAACGGACTTCTTGATTTAATTCACGAATCCCTTCAATTGGTATCAAAGCGAGGTTCATTAATTTGGCTCTATCGGAAAAAATAATATTGCCTATGATTTTCATGATTATTATTATTGATTGAATGCTATGAATGGTTTTGGATTGTGTGATTATTTATTTCGTCCTCGTGGTTCTCGAGTTAATCCGCCCCTTTATAAGGATTCGTTTTTCACCCACGAGATAAATCCGTTGTTAGATTTAGATTTTTAAAATGTAATTAGGTTTATTCAATGTAATTTTTTATTTTAAAAATTAAATATGTAAAATGGTGAACGAAGAATACGAAGAACGAAGAACACAAAGAACGAAGGACCACAAGACGACGCACGACAGCGCTGGCACGACAGCAAGCCGTGCACGGCGGTCGGCGAGGGCTAGCACGACAGCGACACACGCGCGCAAGAGCCACGCCAGCGGCGGCGCTGCGTGCAAAACCTTAGGGTTTCCATGCGCACGCGCGCACATGGCGAGGGCCGCGTGGGCCAGCCAGCGGCGTGCGGGAGCTTCGAGATAGCGACATTATGGGCGGAGGTCTGGCCGGGACATCGAGCAGCGGTGGTCTGGGCGCGAGGGGTGCGCGCGACACGGCGGAACCTACCCTAGGTTCCGCGTGCGCGCGCTTGAGAACCCTGCGCGGCCCTGCGCGCACTCGACGTTGGTGGACTCGCGCTCTCCGGGCTGCGAAGGCGGGGTGAGGTGGTGACGGCGTGGCTCGGCGGTCGGGGTCGCAGCCTGGGGACGGCGGCGGAGGGCTGGACGCGCAAACTGGGGTGCGGCAAACCCTAGGGTTTGTGCGCGGTTCGTGCAAGCCTCCGGTCTTGTTTCTTGTGCGATTCCGGCGAGTCACAGAGGCCGACGGTGGAGAAGAAAAGTGACGGCGGTTCGGGTGACGGTCGGGCCAAGTTGGGGGCAGCAGCATGCGAAACGGGCAATGGTCGGAGGAGGCGGGATTGCGGGCTGCAACTATGCATGTACGTGCATGGCTGCTGCGCAATGCTGGGAGCCCTCGCGGCGGCGGCGATTCGCCGGTGGCGGTGGTTCGCCGGTGGTGGCTCATCGGGCCGAGTTCTCGCAAGCTATTGGGCTTGCAATGTGTGCGTTGGCCTGCGATTTGGTTAACTGGCCCAGTTGTCCAGTTCTCTATTAAATCAAATCTTGGCGGCCCAGATTCAGAAAATAAAATCAGATCACAGTCCAAGTAGTGGGAGCCCAGTCGAAGATCTGTAATAATAATTCCAACGTGTAATAGTTAGAATTATTATTATTTTTTATCATGGGGGCCACGAGGACTTTTTTTAATTTTATTATTTGTCTTTACATGATATATGTGTTTATATTAATTGCGCATCATATAAGCATGTTGTAGATAATATGAGCACGTTTACTGCTTTTATTTACAGCTTTAAAGCATGCTATGTGATTTATTTTGTGTAATTAATTATAACTATAAATTCGGGGTTCATGCTAAGCTTGATAGAATTTTAGCAATGTTATAATTATGGCTACATAAAATAATATGTGCAATTGAACTTTATGAATTTAAAAATTACTAAGCTCATAATTTAGTAAGACCTCCACAAAGCGATCCTTTATTGGAAGTGGGTAATTTATTAGGCAAACGTCTACATGTATAGCTTACTTAATTTATTATTCATAAGTTCTAATAGATAGGATTTCTTAAAACAAACATTTATTTCATGTGAGAAGTGGGAGTTCATGCGTAAACGCCTACATGTGTAGCTTGCGTATTGAATTTTCATAAGTTCTCTAGGGATTGAATTAAATGAGACAGCCTTATTATAGGGATCAGGTGTGTACTAGTAGATCCTTATATGGGAGGGTTGGCTTTGGTGGTAAGCTAGCTTAGATGTTATCCAGAGTATAACTCATTTGTGATGTCCCTGCTCAGTAGGATAATATGGTCTTAAGTTAGTCTCCAATTATTAATTCCATTTGTCTAAGGAACCCGGGCATGGATTGGAATTAAAGGACTGTAATTGAAAGATGCAGTCTGGTTAAGTGTTTTGTCGTAAACGTCCACATGTGTGGCTTGCTATAGTAATATTTAGGCAAATTGGAGGAAACATTAATATTGTTTTATCATAAGGTTTCAATATTTAATTGTTTCAATTGTTTGCGACTATGTTTTAATTTCTTCTTTAATTTATTATTTTCAGACATGTCTTTACCAAATGTGATCAATATCTTAGCACAAAACCAATTAACCGGTCCCAATTTCCAATAATGGAAACGCAACTTGGATGACATCCTTGTCGCAGAGGAACACAAGTTTGTCCTTGATAAGCCTCGTCTGGCTGCTCCCACTAATGCATCGACTGATGAGGAAAGGAGCTACTATAACAAGTGGCTCAAGTCAAACAATATAGTGAAATGCTATATGATGACTACAATGTCCAAGGTACTTGCACATCAACATCATTCATATGATAATGCTAGTGACATAATGGACAACCTCACAGCGACCTATGGTGAGTCAGTCCGAGCAATCAAATTCAATCTCATGAGGGAAATCGTGGCAAAGAAAATGGCAGAAGGTAGCTCGGTCAGAGAGCACGTGGTCGGCGTGACTCATCTATGGATGAGCTCACGCTGCACGGAGGTGGTATCGATGCGGAAGCGCAGGTTGATATCATCCTCAACTCTCTGCCAAAGTCTTTTGAGAACTTTAGACTGAATGCTGTCATGAACTAGAAAGAGTACACTCTTAATGAGTTACTCAATGACTTGATGGCAGCGGAGTCAGTGATGCTTCCAGAAAAGGTTGCTTTGGCTACTTTAGGAAACCGTCTTGTTGCGTTGGTTGGCAAGAGGCGCAAAGGAATGTTTAAGAAGAAAGCCAAAGGTACAACTTCTGTGAAGAAGTAAAAAAGGACACCGGGCGTGCCTGGAAAAAGAGACAAGTGTTTCAGATGTGGCAAGACTGGTCACTGGAAGAAAGATTGTCAAGTTAGGAAGACTCGACAAGGTGCGTCATGTGCATTTATAACGGAAACATGTTTAGCATCAGTTTCTACCCATTCTTGGGTAGTGGATACTGGAGCTACTGATCATGTTTGTTATACTTTGTAGAGCTTCAGGCAGACAAGGCAGCTGAAGCATGACGAGATTACCATCTCAATGGGCAGCGGAGAGCGAGTCTCAACAGTAGCCATTGGAGATTTTACTTTATGCTTTGATAACAATGTTTTGACTTTGAGAGATGTTTTATATGTGCCGGTTTTTTGGCGGAACTTAATTTCAGTTTCCAAGTTATTTAGTGATGGATATTCAGTTATTTTTTATAGTGGAGTTTCTATCATTGGTAATAACGGTGTTATTTGTTGTGGCAAACTAATCGACTCTCTCTATATCCTTGATTGTATGCATAAATCTTCCGTGAATGTTGCAAACTCATCCAATAATAATAATCATTTAATGAGAAAATTTTCTTCCGATGAGGATCAAACATATCTCTGTCACTTAAGACTAGGTCACATCAATCTAAAGAGGATTAAAAGATTATCATGCGATGGGCTCTTGGATTCTTTTCAAGTGGTACCGCATCAAATCTGTGAATCCTGTGTAGAGAGAAAGTTGACGACCATGCCTTTTAAGGCAAGTCAGTCTCAAGCAGAGGGTGTGTTTGAATTGATCCACTCTGACTTATGTGGACCAATGTCCACGCAAGCTCGTGGAGGTTATGAGTACTTCGCCATATTCATTGACGATTACTCAAGATTCGGATATGTCTATTTGCTTCGCCATAAGTCTGAATGCTTTGAGAAATTCAAAGAGTTTAGGACTGAGGTAGAAAAGAAGCTAAGTAAGACTATCAAGACACTACGATCAGATCGTGGTGGAGAATACCTCAGTAACGAGTTTTTGCAGTACTTGTCAGACAACGGGATTAGATCCCAGTGGACTGCATTAGGAACCCCTTAACAAAATAGTGTAGCGGTGATAAGCTCATTATTTCACTCACTTATCTATATTATTTTCCTACTATTTTATGTAGATTTATTGAGTTTATATATATATTTTATGCACGATGTCAATATTAGGTGATTTTAGGTGTGTTTTGATGTTTATGCAGGTTTTTAGGCCTAAACTCACGAGAAAACCGTTCCGAAAGCAGTGACGTGTAAGAGTAGCAGTGAAGAGTTTTTCCACAAGAGGAATTCAGGCTATTGGCTCATGGAAATGGATGATTCTTTGAGTTAGCTCTCCAACGCAACTGGAATCGGGTCAATCGGAGTTCGGAGGAGGAAGTTATGGCCAAAACCGTGAGACCGCGTAGAAGGGACGAGAAGCCGTGTCGACAGATGCCAATCAGCATTGATCGACGGAGACCAGGAAGCCTCGTCGATTGACGTGGATCAGCCACGATCGACGCGAGCCTCTCTGCTGGAGCAAAAATCTGATAAAAATCGGATTTATTCATATCTTTAGCCCTAGAATTGATAGGATACACCCCCACCTCTATAAATATCCTAATAATGTCGATTTTGAGAGTACCTTTTGACCTTTTTATCATACTTCATTCCAGATTTTAGTTTTTAGAGAGATTTCCAAGAATTTTAGAGTTTATGTTTGAAGACAGAAGTTTGTGGGAAGACATTCAGACCCAAGTTTTTATGCAATTCAGGTTTTATCTTTCTATGATGAATATTACCTTGAATATGTGTAACTAAATCCTTCCTCAGATTCTAGGGTTTCGAACTATCAATGTATACATGTTTGATTAATTGAATTTTTTTCCCTTTTCCTTCGTAGTTTGTGAAATCTGTGCTTATTTATAATCTTGATTTGCTGATCACATCTTAGGATTATCTAGTTGATTACTTGAGACGTAATTGTGATAGTTTTCAATGGAAAGAGATTTTCACAATATAATCTGATTTCTTGTCGTAACTGAAGGAGATTGATTGTAGGAATAAATCTGTAGATCTTTGGAGTTAGTTAATTTATCATGAGACCGAGCGGAGATAGGTAATTAATTAATCTACTTTATGAATTGTCAAACAAAGAAGTTCATAATATTTTTCTGATGTTTCACTACGAAGAGGAATTAAAATTGGGAATTAATCGATTCATTCATACATGTTATACTTGATAGGTAGATATCCCTGGAATCTGTGCTTCTCTTATTTGAATCTAAAAGCTTTTTAATTACCTGTTTAATTTTCATTAGCTAGTATTGCGATTTTCAAAACAACCAAAACTTTTCAATTGATTTTCCTGACCAGTATTTTGAGAACTTATGATTTAGTACTTAAGGTTTTTCGTTGCTTCATTCCCCTGGATCGATAACTTTAGGGTTTATAAATTTATTTGCCACTATTTCTATAATTAATCTGTAGAAATTACAGTTATCAAGCGGAAAGAAGAAATAGAACTCTCTTGGAAATGGTCAGGTCAATGATGAGTTATGCAAGCTTGCCGATTTCATTTTGGGGATATGCCTTGGAGACAGCGGCCTATTTGCTTAACCTGGTACCTTCTAAATCAGTTCCTAAAACGCATCTGGAACTCTGGTATGGGCGAAAGCCAAGTTTGAACAAAGTGAGGGTTTGGGGTTGTCCAGCGTATGTGTTGACAAAGGAACCTGATAAGTTAGAAAGTAGGTGTAAGCTGATGCTGTTTGTAGGATATCCCAGGCAAACAAAAGGTGGTTACTTTTATTGTCCTGAGAATCAAAAAGTGGTTGTCAGTACCAACGCAAGATTCTTGGAGGACGAATATGTAGGAAACCACAGATCCAAGAGTGAAATTATCCTCCACGAGCTTGATGATAAAGAAGCGGTTCCATCAGGAAAGCCCAGTGTAGTGGTAAATCCACCTGTAATAGGTGAGGCGATACCAACACTGCCACTAATGCAAGGTATGGGACCAACGGGTACTGTGCCAACTACTGACACGGTTCAGATGCCTCATCGCAGTGGGAGGGTTGTCCACCAACCGGAGAGGTATATGTTCGTGGGAGAGTTCTCTGACTTGATCCCGAAAAATGGACCGGATGATACCGATCCCTGGACATATGACGAGGCGGTATCTGATAAAGATGCAGACAAATGGCTGATCGCCATGGATTCAGAAATATAATCCATTACGGCTATGGATGTATACCAAAAAACTGATTTTCCCGATGGCTGTCGAGTCATAGGGTGCAAATGGGTATACAAAAGAAAGAAAGGAGCGAATGGTGAAATTACAGCTTTCAAAGCAAGGTTGGTGGCGAAGGTTTATAGTCAGAAAGAAGGTGTAGACTATGACGAGACCTTCTCGCCGGTAGCCATGCTTATGACCATTCGTATACTCCTACCCATAGTAGCACATAAGGACCTAGAGATCTGGCAGATGGATGTCAAAACCGCATTTCTAAACGGGTACCTTGAAGAAGGTAGGGACATCTATATGCAACAGCCAGAAGGTTATGTGCAGAAGGGCGAAGAACATTTGGTCTGTAAGCTAAGGAAGTCGATGTATGGACTTAAACAAGCTTCACGATCATGGAATCTGCGTTTTGATGAAGTGATTAAATCCTATGGATTTTCACAATGTTTAAACGAATGTTGCGTGTACCGTCTATGTGTGATATGTGTGTAATTTTTGATGTTTTATATTGTTTAATTGCATGATTGGATGTGAATTAGGTCCACAAATCACACACATATCTCTTCTTTTGGTTAATTTTACCTTCACTTGGTGTTTGAGAGGTGTTTGAGTGTGCAGGGCATGAAACGAGCAAGAAATCCGGGTTTTCGAGCAAAAAATGGTCAAGAACAGGAACCATCCCGAGTGGGACAGAATCATCCCACTCGGGACCACCATACCATGTGGGACGCAATGGTTCCATTCGGGACCGAAGTTCGGGAGACAACATCCCATTCAGAATTCGGAAATTTGGCAAGAATTTTGGGTGCAGAGGTGTCCCACTAGGGATGGGCCAAATTCTGTGAGCTTTTAAAGAATACCATCCCACTCGGGATGAAACCATTCCACTCGGGACCGAAGCGGGAATTTCAGCTATAAAAGCAAGGGAAATCACAATTAGAAGGGTTAGACTTCATACAACTTTGGGGATGGGAGGAGACTCGAGAAAAGTCGAGTAAAGGCATAGAAGGGCAGTTCCAAGGGTGAAAAACCAAGGATCGAGGAGAGGAAACATCACGGAATCGAAGATCCATCATCTAATTCCTAAGATTTCTTGTTCCTTGCTCTTTCAATGTTTAATTTGGAGAGAATTATACTTTTCTTTGAATTCATGAGTAGCTAATTCAATTGTTGAGGATTAGGATGTGATTGGGAAGATTGATTGGATGATGTTTGGATTTGATGTTTTGAATTTCCAATTATTTGATTATTGTTGATGATTTCAAATTGTGTTTCATATATGCTTGATCACCATGTATGGATAACATGCCTCAATTGACTAACTTGATTGGTAGGTGAAATTGTAGGAGAAAACAACAATAATTGGGTATTCCTTCACTTAGAAGATGAGTGATTTGATATCTAGATCTAGAATTCTTGAGCTTTTGGGAGTCAATTTGAATCAATAAACCTAGATCTAGGTTGAGATAAAGATTGATCTACTATTATTGCACCGGTATTATGGGTAACGATAATACAAGGGAATTGATCCAAATAAATAAATGGAAATTGGTTATTTTGACAAATCCAAACATTATCCAAATTTTCTCAATCCATCTTAAGTACCTCAGCTTATCTCTCTTTGGTTATCTTTCGTAAGGTGTGTGGAATTTTATTTAGCTATTAGTATTAAGTCTTAAGATTTTTAGCATTTCATAATTGAAAACTTCAAGTTTGTTGATCGCATCTAGATATTGAAGCTTTAGAATCAATCTCTTTTATTCATTGCAACGGGCGAGTTGAGTCTCTGTGTTTGATAATTTTACTTGATTAAAAAAATATTGCATCAAGTTTTGGCGCCGTTGCCAGGGACTCAAAGTGTAGGTCGTTACATGATATTAGGGTATTTAAAGCTTGGTAGTCTAGATTTTATTATATTATTTATTTAATTCAAGGTTTCATTGGTGCAGGTCGTGTATGATTACTCGATCCAAGGCAAAGAGATGATTAGAACTTATAATAGAGGAAAAAGAGAACGAAGATATGGCAGAAGGGGAACAGATGAATGATAGGCAGATGATAGAGAATCTGCAGAGACAGTTGGAAGAATTGAGAACTCAAGTCAACAATACAAGAGAACGTAATCCCAGGGAAGAAAGGAGGAATCCTCTTTAAAATTTGTTCCGACCACAAAGGGGAGAACCAAATGCTGGATTTAACGTTCATACAGATGCTACTCATTTTGAGATCAAACCCTAGCTTGCTCAAATGGTACAAAAGAACCAGTTTGGGGGAAAGCCTGGTGAAGATCCTAATGCTCACATCATACAATTTCTGGAGTTAGCGGATATGATCAAAATCAACCAAGTCCCTCAAGACCAAATAAGGATGTATTTGTTCACGTTTTCCTTGAAGGATGAGGCTAAAGCTTGGTTGGTCGGTCTGAACAAAACCAAAATCCGAACCTGGGAGGATTTGAAGGAGAAATTTCTGTTGAAGTATTTTCCACCAGGACTGAATCTGAAGAGAAAAGTAGAGATTCAGTCATTCAGCCAGCAATATGATGAGCCACTCTACAAGACATGGGATAGATTTCAGGAGTTGCTGAGGAGATGTCCGAAACATGGGATGTCTAATGCTCAGATAATCTACCAATTTTATGCCGGGGTAGATAACGACACTCAATTGCGGCTGGATAATATTGGTGGAGGAGATTTTCTTGATATGGAGGAAGAAGAGGCCACGAGGGCCATTGAAAAGTTGGCAGAAAACAGTTATAAATGGCTAAAGGAAAGAAGAGATTGTCGGGTGGTGAAGAGCGTGGCTGTAACGAAGGATCAAGATAATATGAAGGAGAAAATGGCTTCGATGGAAACAAAAATGGATTTACTTCTATTGGATAGAGCTCAACAACAACAACAACAAATGGGGAGTTCATCCAGGGGAGGAAACTCATCTTCTAATCAAAGCTGCGAAATGGGGCAGATGGAGGCTCAACCTGTTGATGATGTCAATTTCGTTGGTAGAGGTGGCTTTGGGAACTACCGAAGGCCTTATTATCAGTATGATAATCCACCCTATCATCCCAACAACCGATATCATCCAAATTTGTCCTATGGGAATCCGAACAATGCTTTGAATACACTTCCTGGATTTGAGCAGAGAGGAGAAGAATGGAATCAGATGAGTGGGAATGATAATTCGAGGAAGCAATTTGTGCAATAGGAGAAAAGAGCACAAAGCTCGAAAGATGAAGAGTTTGAGAAGAGATTTGATAAATACGACAGTATGCTGATGGAGATGCAGAATCAAATCTCTACTATAGTGAAGCATGTGAGTGGGAAACATCAACATGGGCAGTTTCCCAGTGATACTGAAGCTAATCTGAAGAAGAATTGCAGTGTTATAACCATGAGATGTGGTAAGTCTTATGAGGAACCCCGAGACCCTACATTGGGTAAGGAGAAGAAGAGTCTCAAGGATAAGGTTGCAGAAGAGGAAGAGATTGAAGTGGATGTGACTCCCCGGCTAGTCAAAACACAAAAGGGGAGCACATCCGAGGAAATTTCCAAAGGGAGCAATTTACCCTTTCCGCACAGATTTGCAATGAATAGATTGAGCAAGCAGTTTGCAAGGTTTCTGGATCATCTGAGCAAGGTGCACATCAATTTTCCGTTGTTGGAGGTATTATAGGACATTCCAGGGTACACCAAATTTTTGAAGGAAATGGTGACACAGAAAAGGAAATTTGGGGAGTTCGAGATCGTGAACTTATTTGAATAGTGTAGTGCGGTGATCCAATAGAATATGCCTTTCAAGAGGCAAGATCCCGGGAGCTTCACAATTTCATGTGTCATTGGTGGACTGGAATTTGGCCATGCTCCTATGTGATTCGGGGGCGAGCATCAATTTGATGCCGCTTTCTATTTTCAAGAGATTGCAAATTGGGGAGATCAAACCAACAACCATCACTCTCTAAATGGCGGATCAATCTGTCGCATACCCGAAAGGTATTGTGGAGGATGTGTTGGTGAAAGTTAATGACTTTATCTTCTCTGCAGATTTCGTTGTCCATGATATGGGAGAAGACAAGAATGTGCCCTTGATACTGGGGAGACCATTCTTGGCCACTGGAGGAGCATTGATTGATGTGAGGAAGGGAGAACTGACTCTCCGTTTCAATGATCAAGAAATCTCATTTTCTATTTTTGGTGCGATGAAGAAGCGTGAAGGAAGGTATGAGGAGTGTAATAACATCAAGGTAATTCCTACTCCTTTGTTATTTGGTGATGTTGAGAAAGATGCATTAGAAGAAGTTATTCATGATTCTTTGAACTCTAATACTGGTTTTGATGAGCTCTATGAGGTTTGTGATGAGTTATTAGAAATGGTGAATGCTTTGGATAATGCGCCGGAGGTCAAACCTAAGCAGGATGTCAAGTTTTTTGGAGTTGAGGACGAAGGAGGAGGAACATGAAGCAAAATTGAAGAGGGAAAAGAACAAGAACAAAGCTCCCGTGGTGGAGTTAAAGAAATTTCCAGACACCCTCCGATATGTGTTCCTTGGGGAGAATGACACCTATCCAGTCATTGTTGCCTCGGCATTGTCAGCGGTGGAGGTTGAAAAGATTTCAAGGGTCCTGAGAATGCACAGATCGGCTATAGGTTGGCAAGTTTCCAACATAAAGGGGATTAGTCCGTCAATAGTCATGCATAAGATCATCCTTGAAGAAGGGAGCAAACCGAAGAGACAACCACAAATGAGACTCAATCCGAAGATGCAAGAAGTGGTGAAAAAGGAAGTTTTGAAGCTGCTTGATAACAACATTATCTGCGCCCCTAGTGATAGTGAGCGGGTCAGTCCGACTCACATGGTTCCGAAGAAAGGGGGATTTGAGAAAGCTATCAAGCCAAACGGTGAAGAAGTGATTGAGAGACCGATGACTGGATGGCATTTTTGCATTGATTACAGGGCTTTAAATAATGCAACTCTTAAAAATCATTTTCCTTTACTCTTTATTGATGAAATGCTTGATCGTCTTGCAGGTAAATCTCATTACTGTTTCCTTGATGGGTACTCCGAATACAATCAGATTGTGGTGGCACCTGAAAACCAGCAGAAGACATCTTTCACTTGTCCGTACGAGATTTTTGCCTACCGGAGGATGCCCTTTGGGTTGTGCAATGCACCGGCGACATTTCAATGGTGTATGATGTCCATTTTTTATGGTTTTATTGAGAATATAATGGAAGTTTTTATGGACGATTTTTTCTGTGATTGGTGTGTCATTTGATGATTGTTTGGAAAATTTGACGAATGTTTTACAAAGATGTGAGGAAACTAACCAGATGTTGAATTGGAAAAAATGTCATTTCATGGTTAGAGAGGGTATAGTCTTGGGTCATAAGGTCTCTAGTGCGGGGATAGAAGTAGACAAGGCTAAAGTTGTAGCAATTGAACAACTTCCTATGCCTAAGACAGTAAAAGGGGTTAGGAGTTTCTTGGGACATGCTGGGTTTTATAGGAGATTCATTCAAGATTTTTCCAAGATAACTAAACCTTTGTGTAAGTTGCTAGAGAAGGATGTCCCTTTTGATTTTAGTGATGATTGTGTGAAAGCACTTGAGATTTTGAAGAGAGCATTAGTGACAACCCCAGTGATAGTGACTCCGGATTGGAATCAGGATTTTGTGTTGATGTGTGATGCTAGCGATGCTGCTTTGGGGGTAGCTTTTGGACAGATTAGAGATAAGATTTTTAGAGTTATCTCTATGCTAGAAAAATGTTGAATCCTGCTCAATTAAATTACATTGTTACTGAAAAAGAATTACTGGCTGTTGTTTTTGCTTATGATAAGTTTCGTGCTTATTTGGTAGGAGCAAAGTCTGTGGTTTACACTGATCATTCGGCCATTAAGTATTTGTTTGCTAAAAATGATTCTAAACCTAGATTGATTAGATGGATTTTGCTTTTGCAAGAATTTGACATGGAAATTCGAGATAGAAAAGGTTGTGAAAATGTGATAGCAGATCATCTATCTAGGTTAGAGAACCCAGTTGATGGGGATGATCAGGATAAGTTAATTCGAGAGGATTTTCCTGATGAGAGCATTCTGAGTGTGGAAGTTGTTAGTATGCCTTGGTATGCAGAATTTTGCAATTATTTGGATGCAGGTGTGTTGCCTCCAGATTTGGAGCCTTATCAGCGAAAGAAGTTTCGTAAGGAGGTCAGGTTCTACTACTGGGAAGAACCGTATCTGTTTCATAGGTGTGCCGATGGTATGATTCACAGGTGTGTTCATCAAAGCGAATGGAGGAAGATTATTGAAGAGTGCCATCTGTCGGTAAGTGGGGGCCACTTTGGTGCAAACCGAACTGCGTTGAAGGTACTTGCTTGTGGTTGTTATTGGCCTTCTGTGTTCAAAGATTGTATTGCTATGGTAAAGGCATGTGATAGAATGCCAACGAATGGGGAATATAACCCGAAGGGATGAGATGCCTCAAAAGATCTTCATTGAATTCGACATATTCGATGTTTGGGGCATTGACTTTATAGGTCCATTTCCATCATATTTTGGTTATAAGTTCATTCTTTTGGATGTGGACTATGTGTCTCGCTGGGTCGAGGCCATAGCAACTGTTACTAATGATTCTCAAGTTGTGCTGAAGTTTTTGCAGGCTTTAGTATCTCGATTTGGCATTCCCAGGGCGTTGGTGAGCGATGGAGGCAGTCATTTCTGTAACAAGCTCTTGGCAAGGTACGGAGTGCGGCAACGAGTTACAACAACTTATCACCCACAAGCCAATGGCCAAGCAGAATTGGCCAATCGGGAGATCAAGCAGGTGTTGGAAAAGACGGTGTTGACTCGAAAGGATTGGAGCAAGCGACTTGATGAGGCATTGTGGGCCTATCGAATAGCTTTCAAAACACCGATTGGAATGTCCCCGTATCAGCTTGTTTTTGGCAAATCATGCCATCTTCCGGTTGAAGTTGAGCACAAGGCATTTTGGGCGATTAAAACTTTGAATTTTGATTTTCTGAAGGCACAGGGGGATCGGGTGAACAAGTGGAATGAGTTGGAAGAATGGCGACAGGAAGCCTATGAGAGCACCAGAATCTACAAAGAGAGAGCCAAACGATTTCACAATAAGAATATCCGAATGAAAGAGTTTTATACAGGTGACATGGTTCTTGTGTTTAATTCTCGGTTAAAATTATTTCCGAGTAAATTCCATTCTCGTTGGGCAGGTCCATACAAGGTGCATGAGGTGTTCGAGAATGGTACGCTGGAACTTAAGATCGAGGATGGACATCGACTTAAAGTCAATGGGCACCGTGTCAAGAGATTTCATACTCCCGAGTCTCCTCGGCTTGTAAGCGAAATCTCTCTTGTATGATGGTAGAAATGGTAAGTTTGTCGAGCTCCCGACGATAAATGAAGCGCTTCTTGGGAGGCAACCCAAGTACACTTTTATTGTTTTGAGTCTTTAAATTGTTATATGTTGGTATTTAAATGTTTTTGCAGGTTCGTGCTTGGTATTTACATTTTCTACCTGCATAAAGAATTTAAAAAATATTAAAAAAAGAAAAAGAAAAAAAAGCAAAAAAACGTAAAAATTGACGTATCCCGAACGGGATGCTTGGGTCCCGTTCGGGACCGAGTTGTTTCAAGCAAAGAAAACCCGGCCGGTTTGACCGTCCCGAACGGGATAGGTTGAGTCTCGTTCGGGACACATGCGTGAATTTAAAAAAATGCTGCTTTGCACTTCATTCGCGACGTCTTCCTCCCGAACGGTACCCCATCTTTTTCCTTCCGATTTTCTTTCAAATTTTGGCCGACCACATTTAAGTTTCCCTTTCATTTCATCTTACATGGTTTCCTTTATTCATTTTATGGAGATTCATGCTTGATTTGTGCAAAATTGGTTGGAAATTCTACATTATGGGTTTGGCAATTTTGTACTCCTTGGATTGATTCTTTGTTTGGGGGTTGTGTTTGATGTTATGAATGTTCTTATTGTGTGTATATCTTTGCGAAATTTGTTGGCCTTGGTATCATTTGAACGATTTTGGGGTATTCAATGGTGGAATTTTGTGATTTTGAATGTTTGGGGATCAATTTTGTGCTTTATTTGAATATGCCCACATGGTGTTTGATTAAATGCCTAGCACTAGTTTTGGGTTGACTTGAAGATATTATGTGAAATTTTTGGGCAAACATTGTTGGAATTTGTTCAAATTTGGGTATTTTCTTTTCAAGAATGTTTATGTTGCAATTCTAGGGAAAATTTTGGAAGTGTTGTAAGGTTTTGATTTTGTGTTTGCTCATTGGAAATTGGGGGTTTGTATTGAGGGTGTTATACTAATTTGATGGTGCCTTGATGGTGTTGTATATATTGTAGCTTGGTTGTTGTTAGTTAAATGGTTTTGTCTCGAAGAATGATTGGAGTTTGTTGTGCTTTGCAGTTGTTATTGCGCCACGATCCGTCCGTGTATCACGCCCGACTAATTTTGATGATGCTGAATGTAAGACTTTACTGTCACTTAACAAATTAGATGTTTGTAGTCCCAAATATCCTTGTTCTGCGACTCTTACTTCTTTGGGATTAAAAGAGGATGTTTCATGTGATTGGTTGGGATAAACTGCAGACGGAAAAGTGGCCAGCTTATATGGATCAAACGAAGGAATTTTTGGCATCGGCATCTATTGACAGAAGTTCAGGCAATTGGCTGACTAAAGTAAGCTTCAAGATGGGGGTAGGCAATTATTCCCTTACACGTGCAGAGTTGGATGCTATATACGATTGTGCGGAAGGCTCGGGTTATGCACCAGATGGTTTCGATGCAAAGGAGTTTTGGATGGAGATATCTGAAGAGGTTGTTCACGGTAATTTGAAAATGAAATTGGTGAAAGGATCTTTGATCAGGAATCCTGTCCTCAGATATGTTCACAAGACAGTATTAAATTCAGTATCGGGACAGCACGAGTCGAATAATGTCACATTCGCTGAGTTATTCATGTAGTTTTCGATGCTCTCCGGGAAATCTTTCTCCATGGCTGCTGTGGCCATGGACAATTGGAGCTGAGTGCCATCTCAGAGTCGGAGTAACATTTATTGTGGTGGTATGATAACATTGATTCTTGATCATTTCGGGATCTACCGAATGGGGGAGCAGATGCCAGCTAGAGTGGTTGATTTGCCGGTCCTTACTTTGGCTAAATACATTACTACTTCCAGACAGGGTAGTTATTTTTATAAGGTTGTGGATGATGTGTGGATGCGGCTTCCCAACTCTGATGCTACGAATATCTCGGATCATAGCAATAAGGTGAATTGGTTGTTGGACACTCCTCAGCATCGCGAGCTTTGGTACAAGAAGGGCCGTGAAAGGAATTTTGCAAGGTATGAGGTTCGGAATATGGTGATTGAAGAACATGAAGGCGATGACATGGAGGAGGACCAGTTAGGTGATCAGGGAGCAGGTGCATCGTCGTCTGGGGGATCTGCTATGTGGCAGACTGATATGCTAGATATGATGAGAGGACTGACCACTTCGATGACTAGTTTAGACATGAGGATGACTACTTTGGGGACTGATGTGATGGCTATCCGAGCAGATATGGTCCAGCAGAGGGCGTGGTTTGAGAGTTGTTTTAATCAGGTGGATTCTCGTTTGACTGGAGTACAAGATGAGGTGCATGATTTATACAATCATCTTCCGGCCTATTAACGGCGCCTTCGGCTACATGAGGATCCTCCGGGTCCTAATCAGCAATGATGACCGTCTTTCCGTCTTTTCAAACTTAGTCTTTCTTTGGACTAAGTTTGGGGGGTGGGACGGACGTCAGTTTATTCTGCTCTCTACTGTTTATTTAGTTTATGTTAATGTTTAGTTTATGTTTATGTTTGGTTAATTTAGTTCTCGAATTGGTTGTATTAAAGTATGACTTGAAGTTTCTATTGAAGACAATTTTTATTTGGAGGAAATTTCTGTTTTGAAAGGTTGTTTCTTTGTGGTGATGTTGAGCAGGTGGATAGAGCTTTAACAGACGGAACCATGCTGAAATTTTTGTGATTCGTGCTCTTAAAACCATCGGAAGTGGGGTACACAAGTTTTTAACACTTAATTCTTACACTAGCATGAGTTGAATGATATATTTGTGAATTAGATGCTTGTTAGTGAAGTGTGCTTTAAAACAAAATAATAAAGTCTGAGATTGGAATTGTGATGAAGCATGATCATGATTTGATTTCACTAGAGCTTATGATAGGGCGAAATCAATTGATGTTGATGCATGTGTAGGTTGAACAAATTTTGCATTTGACTCCATGTTATATTTATGCTTAGAACTCAATACCTAAAAATTTGTGAGAATTGAGCCTGGTTCTGTTGTGAGAGGCGAGGCACAAGTGGAATAAGTAAAGTCTGTCGATATCACTTTGTTTAACAAACCACATTGAACTAGGAAATGATGTTAGGCCATCCTTTCTTTGAACTAACCTTACATGATTTGGAGAATAAGGTGGAAATATATTATCCTAACCATTGTTTTGGAGCCAAGTTGAGCCATAATTTATTCGAATAATGTTAGGAAAAATTTTGAGGTTGGGATGGAAAATTGAAAAGAAAAAAATTGAGAGTTTAGAATTGAAAGAACGTGAGTGCATTGTAAATATTGAATTGGGAATTCTAACGAGGGTTATAAAAAAAAATGAGTTGTGTTCAATACTGAGAATTGTTCAAAGAAAAGAAAAAACAAAGATAGAAAAAGGGTTGATAAAAGTGTTATGAATTGTTTGTTGAAGGATTGAATGGTTGAGTGTTAGAGAATGGAAAATGGGGATGAATAAGTCATTTTAGCCAAAAAAAAATCCTACCTATTAGTAAGCTACGTTACAACCAGATTAAAGTCCTATCGGATTCTAGGATGATGTGGTGATGTGAACAAGTGTGGTTGAGATGAACAATACGAATGAAGCTTGTGCACTTGTGCTTGAGAGAGAGAAAATTAATCCTACACAACTGAGTGTGAGTGTTACACATTATATGTCACATGTCGGTGAGGTTGAGTTCTTCGTATAAATACAAACATGATGGATATTGAAAAATTTGTGACATCAAAACATGCATTGGCTGATTTTGATGAGCTGTGAAGCATTGCACCAAGTGAATGAAAAATCTTATTTCTTGTTTTTGATTGAGGACAATCAAAGGCTTAAGTTTGGGGGGTTTGATATGTGTGTAATTCGTGATGTTTTATAGTGTTTAATTGCATGATTGGATGTGAATTAGGTGCATAAATCACACACATATCTCTTCTTTTGGTTAATTTTACCTTCACTTGGTGTTTGAGAGGTGTTTGAGTGTGCAGGGCATGAAAAGAGCAAGAAATCTGGGTTTTCGAGCAAAAATTGGTCAAGAACAGGAACTGTCCCGAGTGGGACAGAATCATCCCACTTGGGACCACCATCCCGTGCGGGACGCAATGGTTCCGTTCGGGATCGATGTTCAGGAGACAGCATCCCATTCGAAATTCAGAAATTTGGCAAGAATTTTGGGTGCAGAGGTGTCCCACTCAGGACCGAAGCGGGAATTTCAGCTATAAAAGCAAGGGAAATCACAATTAGAAGGGTTAGACTTCATACAACTTTGGGGATCGAAGGAGACTCGAGAAAAGGCAAGAAAAGGCATAGAAGGGCAGTTCCAAAGGTGAAAAACCGAGGATCGAGGAGAGGAAACATCACGGAATCGAAGATCCATCATCTAATTCCTAAGATTTCTTGTTCCTTGCTCTTTCAATGTTCAATTTGGAGAGAATTATACTTTTCTTTGAATTCATGAGTAGCTAATTCAATTGTTGAGGATTAGGATGTGATTGGGAAGATTGATTGGATGATGTTTGGATTTGATGTTTTGAATTTCCAATTATTTGATTATTGTTGATGATTTCAAATTGTGTTTCATATATGCTTGATCACTATGTATGTATATTATGCCTCAATTGACTAACTTGATTGGTTGGTGAAATTGTAGGAGAAAACAACAATAATTGGGTATTCCTTCACATAGAAGATGAGTGATTTGATATCTAGATCTAGAATTCTTGAGCTTTTGGGAGTCAATTTGAATCAATAAACCTAGATCTAGGTTGAGATAAAGATTGATCTACTATTATTGCACCGATATTAAGGGTAATGATAATACAAGGGAATTGATCCAAATAAATAAATGGAAATTGGTTATTTTGACAAATCCAAACATTATCCAAATTTTCTCATTCCATCTTAAGTACCTCAATTTATCTCTCTTTGGTTATCTTTCCTAAGGTGTGTGGAAATAATTAATTGATAGGCCTTATTTGCTATTTGCATTCCGGTCCCTGGTCTGGCCTATGAAACGCAGGCCCAATAGAAGTCCATTATTTTCCTATAAATAGGCCTCAGTTCCTCAGATCTCAACACACCACAAGATCATAATTTGCACACAGCGAACCAGGATTTGGGAGATGTGGTGATCGATTAGATCTGAGAAACGAGGAGGAAATTCTGCTTCTTAAACGGGCAAGGAATCCGAAGGGAATCTTCACCAAATTGAGTTGGGATACAGATCAGAAGATCAGATCAGGAGGATTATCATCTTTCTTCTCTCTCCTTCTTTTTTTCGAAAATTACATACTAATTTTTATAGATTTATTTCCTCAATCTCTTAGGAATTAAATCTTTGTGCGTGGGAAAAGATAAAGAGGAATCTTCGCGCACTCGTTCTTCAGGGTTTCGCAATCCAGGTATTCCGCATAAACCTTCTTTATGCATAATCAAGAGGAGCATGCTAGGAATAATCATAGGCATAGCAATTTATTTTTGATATTCCAATTAACGATCCGGGCAAACGAACTTCGTGATTCAGTTCACCAATCCCTTCACAGTAGCCTCGGCTGAACCGCAAGCAGTCGAGAGGGCCAATGATGCTAATGTTATTGTTGAGGCCTTAAAGTTAATTAACATCGACGATCATAATGAAAAGAAGCCTCCTGAGATAAATGCAACGGTTTTTGAAGAAGAACAAGATGATACCAAGGAGATCAACCTTGAGACCGCCGAGGAAGCTGCTCTAACTGAAGAAACAATGACAGTTCAGAATCCAGATACTGATCAGAATGCTATTCCAAAAGAAGAAGATGAAGCAGCCTCTGAACAAGGAGGCGAAGCAGTTCTAGAAGTTAGAAGTGAATCATCTCATAAGGAACATCCTGCAAATTCTGAGAATCCAGCTATTTCTGTTGAAGTCGTACCTGTGATTAAGCCTAGCTTGCTAAGGTTTCATCCTGTTGAAGCTATCCTAAATGATATTGGCAACCCAGTTCAAACCAGACAAGGAACTGCCTTGATGTCTTGTTTTATTTCACAAGTCGAACCAGTGAAGATCGGAGAAGAACTTCAATCAACGGATTGGATCGATGCGATGTAAGAAGAATTGGCAGAATTCAGTCGCAACAAATAGTGGCATCTGGTGGATAGACCAACGCATCAGTCCGTGATTGGTACTAAGTGGGTCTTTAAAAACAAAAGGGATGAGACCGGTACCATAGTTTAAAACAAAGCAAGATTGGTTGTGAAGGGGTATGCACAATGCCAAGGAATAGACTTTGATGAAACTTTCGCATCAGTTGCCAGACTAGAGGCCATTCGGTTGTTCTTAGCCTATGCAGCTTACTACAACTTCACAGTTCTTCAAATGGATGTGAAAAGTTCATTTCTTAATGGCAAATTAAAGGAAGAAGTCCATGTCGAACAGTCCCCAGGTTTCGAGCAAGGATACCAAGTCTACAAACTAAGGAAAGCTTTGTATGGATTAAAGCAAGCAACTAGAGCTTGGTATGAAACTCTCTCCCAGTTTCTGCTCAAGAATGGATTTGAAAAAGGTGCGATCGAGCGAAATTTATTCAAGATAAAGGATGGAGAGGACATCTAACTTGTTCAAATCTATGTAGACGACATCATCTTCGGCAGTAAGAACACCAAGTTATGTGAAGAATTTGCCCAGTTGATGCAGAATAAATTCCAAATGAGTATGATGGGCAAGATGACATATTTTCGTGGTTTGCAAGTTGATCAGTTTGATGAAGGGATCTTTATTAGTTAAAAGAAGTATACTCAAGACTTAATCAACATTTCGTGGCTACGTCAACCACTGAAGCTGAATATGTGGCAGCAGCCAGCTGTTGTGCTCAAGTGCTATGGATAAAGCATCAGCTCAAGGATTATGGAATAGACACTAGATGTGTTGCTATTTATTGTGACAACAGCAATGCAGTTTCTATTTCAAAGAATCCAGTTCTACACTCCACGATGAAACACATTGATATTCGTCATCATTTCATCCGAGATCATGTGGAAAAGGAGGATATCTCGGTGGAATATATTGAAGGGATTCGTGGAATGAATCACGAAGTCCGTTTGCCAAAAATCGCTAATTGGAATATCAAAAATAAATTGCTATGCCAATAATTAATCCTAGCATGCTCCTATTGAATATGCATAAGGGGGTTTATGCGGAATACCTGAATTGCGAAACCCTGAAGAACGAGTGCGCGGAGATTCCTCTTGATCCTTTCCCACGCACAAAGATTTAATCCCTAACAGATTGAGGAATTAAATCTTATGAAAATAAAATAATTATTTTCGAAAAACAAAGAGAGAGAGAGAGAGAGAAGAAAGAAAATCCTCCTGATCTGATCTTCTGATCTGTATCCCAACTCAATTTGAATATCTAGTGAAGATTCCCTTCAGATTCCTTGCCCGGTTGAGAAGCAGAATTTCCTCCGCGTTTCACAGATCTAGTCGATCACCACAGCTTCCAAAACCTGGTTTGCTGTGTGCAACTTATGATCTTGTGGTGTGTTGAGATTTTAGGAACTGAGGCCTATTTATAGAAAAATACTGGACTTCTATTAGGCTTGAGTTTCATGGGCCAGACCAGGGACCAGAATGCAAATAGCAAATAAGGCCTATCAATTAATTAATTCCCATATTCAACCCAGAATATAATTAATTAATTAATATTGATTCATTCCACAAGAGAATCAATACTGTCCTACCTATTTCCTACCACATTTTGATGTACGGGTTGCATGGGCTCGGTATATCCCCACATTTAAGGTTACAGACATTCGTTAATTAATTTAAGCTCCGACAAGCTATTTAATTAATTAACATCTTATATTCCTGAGTTAATCCACTCAAACCTTTTCACTTATGCTTGAACTTAATCAGCCTGCAGGACTTTAGCATAATGAACCTTTTGAGCTGCTCAGGGAATGTCACCATCCTATACTGGATGTGGTTACCTAGTTCCAGTACCAGACAGTTGTACACAAACTGCTATTACCCAAGATACAGATATACAAGCTCAACTAGAGCCTTTCACTGTAACTCAAAGTAATACACAATCTGCATATACTTTTGTAACTTCATATAGGCTTAGGATCTCATCAAGCCATAGAGATCTAGATTCTTTTAATGTCAGAGAAAATAATCGATCTCGATTTAGGTCTTAATCAATGTGTGCCCCACACCAGCATACCAAGCCATCAAAGACAAGATGCTTATTACTGCGTATGCTGCAGCCTACACCGACAGTTTATCCTGGAATTGTCTCAGCTGTGATAACCATTTATATCTCGCTAGATCAAACAATCCATACGATCTTCCGTGATCTACTACACACCGCATGATCTCCCTATCGACGAGATAAGAGGATAATTGCATTTGCGACACTTGTTTGTTAATTCAGACAGGAGATGAACATACAACATAATGCTTTTAGTATATAAATCCATCAATCTCCCACTTATACTCGAAGCATTATACAGGTGCTTTCCAGAGTATAACGCGTCCAAACTAATCTAGCTATTACATCAAACATTCTACGTGGATAGCTTTGCCCTCAGCCCAAGGTTACGTACATGCATCTCTTAGACCTTCTGAGGCAGAGCCTTTGTGAATGGATCTGCTAGATTATTTCTTGTGTCAATCTTCTCTACTAGCACATCACCCCTTGCTACGATTTCTCGTATAATATGGTACTTCCTTTCAATGTGTTTTGTTGCTCTGTGAGTTCGTGGTTCCTTTGAATTAGCCACAGCTCCTGAATTATCACAATATATCGTGATGGTCTTGGGCAGCTTAGGAATCACGTTCAACTCCAGAAGGAAGTTTCGAAACCATACTGCTTCTTTCGAAGCTTCAGAAGCTGCCACATATTCAGCTTCCATGGTTGAGTCCGCAATGCACTTCTGCTTTGCACTCCTCCATGATATGGCCCCACCTCCCAATGTAAACACATAGCCAGAGGTGGACTACTTTTCGTCTCGGTCTGCCTGGAAATCTGAATCAGTATAACCCACAGGGCACAACTCCTCACACTGATAGACGAGACAATAGTCTCTCGCTACCATGCCTACAGCAAAGCAGATATCTGGCCTCGTACATAGCATTGCATACATGAGGCTCCCTACGACCGATGCATGTGGCACGTTCCTCATTTCATATTTCTCCCTTTGTGTCACCGGAAACTGATCTTTGGAAAGATATATGCCATGTCTGAAGGGTAACAATCCTTTCTTGGCAGCTTGTATGCTGAAACGGGCAATCACAGTATCCACAAATTATCCTTGAGACAAGGTCAGCATCCTCTTATTGCGCTCCCGCAATACTTTTACCCCTAGGATGTATTCTGCCTCCCCAAGTTCCTTCATATGAAACTGCTCGGATAACCACCCCTTTATGCCCGACAATACTTCCACATTGTCGCCAAATAGGAGAATATCATCTACATAAAGTACAAGGAACACCATGCTTCCGCTGACACATAGACGGTAGACGAAACTCTCTTTTGAACATTGTGAAAATCCAAAGGATTTAATCACTTCATCAAAACACAGATTCCATGACCGTGAAGCTTGTTTAAGTCCATACAGCGACTTCCTTAGCTTCCAGACCAAATGTTCTTCGCCCTTCTGCACATAACCTTTTGGCTGTTGCATATAGATGTCCCAACCTTCTTCAAGGTACCCGTTTAGAAACGCGGTTTTGACATCCATCTGCTAGATCTCTAGGTCCTTATGTGCTGCTATGGCTAGGAGTATACGAATGGACTTAAGCATGGCAACCGATGAGAACGTCTCATCATAGTCTACATCTTCTTTCTGACTATAACCCTTCGCCACCAGCCTTGCTTTGAAAGCTATAATTTCACCATTCGCTCCTTTCTTTCTTTTGTATACCCATTTGCACCCTATGGCTCGACAGCCATCTGGCAAATCAATTTTCTGGTATACATCCATAGACGTAATGGATTCTATTTCTGAATCCATGGCGATCAGCCATTTGTCTGCATCTTTATCAGACACCGCCTCGTCATATGTCCAGGGATCGGTATCATCCAGTCCATTTTTCGGGATCAAGTCAGAAGACTCTCCCACGAACATGTACCTTTCGGGTTGGTGGATAACCCTCCCACTGCGACGAGGCATCTGAACCGTGTCAGTAGTTGGAACAGTACGCGTTGGTCACATACCTTGCATTAGTGGTAGTGTTGGTATAGCCTCACCTGTTAAAGGTGGATTTACCACTACACTGGGCTTTCCTGATGGAATTGCTTCCTTGTCCTCAAGCTCGTGGAGGACAATTTCACTCTTGGATATGTGGTTTCTTACATATTCGTCCTCCAAGAATCTAGCGTTGGGACTGACAGCGACTTTCTGATTCTCAGGACAATAGAAGTAACCACCTTTCGTTTGCCTGGGATATCCTACAAACAACATCAGCTTACACCTACTTTCTAACTTATCAGGTTCCTTTGTCAGCACATATGCTGGACAACCCCAAACCCTCACTCTGTTCAAACTTGGCTTTCGCCCATACTAGAGTTCCAGAGGCGTTTTATGAACTGATTTAGAAGGTACCAGGTTAAGCAAGTAGGCCGCTGTCTCCAAGGCATATCCCCAAAACGAAATCGGCAAGCTTGCATAACTCATCATCGACCTGATCATTTCCAAGAGAGTTCTATTTCTTCTTTTCGCTATACCATTTTGTTGAGGGGTTCCTGGTGCAGTCCGCTGTGATGTAATCTCGTTGTCTGACAAGTACTGCAAGAACTCATTACTGACGTATGCACCTCTGCATCTAGCATTGGATAGACTCTCCAACACGATCTGATCGTAGTGTCTTGATAGTCTTACCTAGCTTCTTTTATAACTCGGTCCTAAATTCTTAGAATTTCTCAAAGCATTCAGACTTATGGCGAAGCAAATAGACATATCCGAATCTAGAGTAATCGTCAATGAATGTGGCAAAGTACTCATAACCTCCACGAGCTTGCATGGACATTGGTCCACATAAGTCAGAGTGGATCAATTCCAACACATCCTTTGCTCGAGACTGACTTGCCTTAAAAGGCCTGGTCGTCATCTTTCCCTCTATACATGATTCACAGATTTGATGCGGTACCACATGAAAAGAATCCAAGAGCCCATCGCATGCTAATATATTAATCCTCTTTAGATTGATGTGACCTAGTCTCAAGTGCCAAAGATATGTTTGATCCTCATCGGAAGAAAACTTTCTCTTTAAATGATTATTATTATTGGATGAGTTTGCAACATTCACGGAAGATTTATGCATACAATCAATGATATAGAGTCAATCAGTTTACCATGATAGATAACACCGTTATTACCAATGATAGAAACTCCACTATCAAAAATAACTGAATATCCATCATTAAATAACTTGGAAACTGAAATTAAGTTCCGCCAAAAAACCAAATCAAAACATTGTTTTCAAAGCATAAAGTAAAATCTCCAATGGCTACTGCTGAGACTCGCTCTCCGCTGCCCATTGAGATGGTAATCTCGTCATGCTTCAGCTGCCTTGTCGGCCTGAACCCCTGCAAAGTATAACAAACATGATCAGTAGCTCCAGTATCCACTACCCAAGAATGGGTAGAAACCGATGCTAAACATGTTTCCATTATAAATGCACACGACGCACCTTGTCCAGTCTTCCTGACTTGACAATCTTTCTTCTAGTGACTAGCCTTGCCACACCTGAAACATTTGTCCCTTTTAGCAGGCACGCCCGATGTCCTTTTTGACTTTCTACCAGAAGTTGTACCTTTTTCTTTCTTCTTAAACATTCCTTTGCGCCTCTTGCCAACCAGCGCAATAGGACGATTGCTAGAAGTAGCCAAAGCAACTTTTTCTGGTTGCATTACTGATTCCGCTGCCATCAAGTCATTGAGTAACTCGTTAAGAGTGTACTCTTTCTTGTTCATGACAACATTCAGTCTAAAGTTCTCATAGGACTTTGGCAGAGAGTTGAGGATGATATCAACCTGCGCTTCCGCATCGATACCACCTCCGTGCAGCATGAGCTCATCCATAAGGTGAGTCATGCCGACCACTTGCTCTCTGAGCGAGCTACCTTCTGCCATTTTCTTTCCCACGATTTCCCTCATGAGATTGAATCTGACTGCTCGGTCTGACTCACCATAGGTCGCTGTGAGGTTGTCCATTATGTCACTAGCATTATCATATGAATGATGCTGCTGTGCAAGTACCTTGGACATAGTAGTCATCATATAGCATTTCTTTATATTGTTTGACTTGAGACACTTGTTATTGTAGCTCTTTTCCTCATCAGTCGATGCATTAGTGGGAGCAGCCGGACGAGGCTTATCAATGACAAACTTGTGTTCCTCTGCGACAAGGATGTAATCCAAGTTGCGTTTCCATTCCTGGAAATTGGGACCGGTTAATTGGTTTTGTGCTAAGATATTGATCACATTTGGTAAAGACATGTCTGAAAACAAAAGCAGAAATTAAAACATAGTTGCAAACTATTGAAACAATTAAATATTGAAACCTTATGATAAAGCAATATTAAGTTTTCCTCCAATTTGCCTAAGTATTACTATTGCAAGCCACACATGTGGACGTTTACAACAAAACACTTAAACCAGACTGCATCTTTCAATTCCAGTCCTTTAATTCCAATCCATGCGCGCGTTCCTTAGACAAATGGAATTAATAATTGGAGACTAACTTAAGACCATATTATCCTACTGAGCAGGGACATCACAAATGAGTTATACTCTGGATAATATCTAAGATAGCTTACCACCAAAGCCAACCGTCCCATATAAGGATCTATTAGAACACACCTGATCCCTATAATAAGGCTGTCTCATTTAATTCAATCCCTAGAGAACTTATGAAAATTCAATACGCAAGCTACACATGTAGACGTTTACGCATGAACTCCCACTTCTCACATGAAATAAATGTTTGTTTTAAGAAATCCTATCTATTAGAACTTATGAATAATAAATTAAGTAAGCTACACATGTAGACGTTTACCTAATAAATTACCCACTTCCAATAAAGGATCGCTTTGTGGAGGTCTTACTAAATTATGAGCTTAGTAATTTTTAGTTCATAAGGCTCAATTGCACAAATTATTTTATGTAGCCATAATTATAACATTGCTAAAATTCTATCATGCATAGCATGAACCCCGAATTTATAGTTATAATTAATTACACAAAATAAATCACATAGCATGCCTTAAAGCTGTAAATAAAAGCAGTAAACGTGCTCCTATTATCTACAACATGCTTATATGCTGCGGAATTAAATTAAACACATATATCATGCGAAGACAGATAATAAAACAAATAAAAAATGCCTCGTGGCCCCATGATACAAAATAAAAATAATTCTAACTATTACAAGTTGGAATTAATTATACAGATCTTCGACTGGGCTCCCACTACTTGGACTGTGATCTGAATTTATTTTTTGAATCTGGGCATCCAAGATTTGATCCATCAGAAAATTGGACAACTGGGTCAGTTAACCAAATCGCAGGCCTAGGCACACATTGCAAGCCCAATAGTCCGCGAGAACTTGGCCCGACGAGCTACCACCGGCGAACCACCGCCGTTGCCGTGAGGGCTCCCGGCATGCGCAACAGCCATGCACGTTGCAGTCCATGATACCGCCTCCTCTGGTCGTAGCCCGTTTTGCATGCCGCCGCCCCAGCTTGCCCCGACCGTCGCCCTAAACGCTGTTCACCTTCCTTCTCCACCGTCGGCTACCACGACTCGCCGGAAAATGCACAGGGAGCACGCAAACCCTAGGGTTTGCGATGCCCCGTGCGTGCAAGCCACCCCATCTGACCGCCCCTAGCCCGCGCCTCCAGCCACGAGCCGCCGCCATCACCACCTGGCCCCCCGCCGACGCCGATCGAAGGGAGGGAGGAGCGTCGCTGGCATCGTGCGCAGAGCCACGCAGGCCTGCCGCGCGCACTCCACCGCCATCCCCGGTCTCCTGCCCTGCCACCCCTCACGTCGCCAGCTGTCCTAGAGCCCCGCACCGGCCTGGCCGGCCTTGGCCGCGCGGCGTCTGCCCGTCGCGCTGCGCGCTGAAACCCTAGAGTTTCCCCGCGGCTGTGCCGCCATCGTGGCTGCCGCGCGCCTGTGCACTGCCGTGCCTGCCGTGCGCGACTGTCGTGCACGGCCTTGTGCCGTGCCGGTGCTATCGTGCATCGTGCGGTCCTTCGTTCTTCGTGTTCTTCGTTCTTCATGTTCTTCGTTCTCCGTTTTATAGATATAATTTTTTAAATAAAAGATTACATTGAATAATCCTAATTTCAATCTAAAAATCTAAATCTAACCACGGATTTATCTTGTGGGTGAAAAATGAATCCATATAAAAGGGCGGATTAACCCGAGAACCACGAGGAAGAAAAACATGAACAAACAATCCATAAAACCCATGCAATCATTCAATAATAATTATCATGCAAATCATAGGCAATATTATTTTTTCGATAGAGCCAATTAATTCAACCTCGCTCTGATACCAATTGAAGGGATTCGTGAACTGAATCACGAAGTCCGTTTGCCAAGGATCGTTAATTGGAATATCAAAAATAAATTGTTATGCCTAAAATTAATCCTAGCATGGTCCTATTGAATATTCATAAGGGGGTTTATGCGGAATACCTGGATTGCGAAACTCTGAAGAACGAGTGCGCGGAGATTCCTCTTGATCCTTTCCCACGCACAAAGATTTAATCCCTAACAGATTGAGGAATTAAATCTTATGAAAATAAAATAATTATTTTTAAAAAACAAGGAGAGAGAGAAGAAAGAAAATCATCCTGATCTGATCTTCTGATCTGTATCCCAACTCAATCTGAATATCTGGTGAAGATTCCCTTCAGATTCCTTGCCCGGTTGAGAAGCAGAATTTCCTCCTCGTTTCTCAGATCTAGTCGATCACCACAGCTCCCAAAACCTGGTTTGCTGTGTGCAACTTATGATCTTGTGGTGTGTTGAGATCTGAGGAACTGAGGCCTATTTATAGGAAAATATGAAACTTCTATTGGGCTTGAGTTTCCTGGGCCAGACCAGGGACCAGAATGCAAATAGCAAATAAGGCCTATCAATTAATTAATTCTCATATTCAACCCAGAATATAATTAATTAATTAATATTGATTCATTCCACAAGAGAATCAATATTGTCCTACCTATTTGCTACCATGTTTTGAGGTACGGGTTGCATGGGCTCGGTATATCCCCACATTTAAGGTTACAGACATTCGTTAATTAATTTAAGCTCTGACAAGTCATTTAATTAATTAACATCTTATATTCCTGAGTCAATCCACTCAAACCTTTTCACTTATGCTTGAATTTAATTAGCCTGCAGGACATTAGCATAACGAACCTTTTGAGCTCCTCAGGGAATGTCACCATCCTATACTGGATGTGATTACCTAGTTCCAGTACCAGACAGTCATACACAAACTGCTATTACCCAAGATACAGATATACAAGCTCAACTAGAGTCTTTCACTGCAACTCAAAGTAATACACAATCTGTATACTTCTCTACCTTCATATTGGCTTGGGATCTCATCAAGTCATAGAGATCTAGATTCTTTTAATGTCAGATAAAAGAATCGATCTCGACTTAGGTCCTTATCAATGTGTGCCCCACACCAGCATACCAAGCCATCCAAGACAAGATGCTTATTACTGCGTATGCTGCAGCTTACACCGACAGTTTATCCTGGAACTGTCTCAGCTGTGATAACCATACGATCTTCCGTGATCTACTACACACCGTATGATCTCCCTATCGATGAGATAAGAGGATAATTGCATTTGCGACACATGTTTGTTAATTCAGACAGGAGCTGAACATACAACATTTATGATTCCCAGTATATTAACCAATCGACCTTGTACATAATATACCAATCATAATGCTTTCAGTATATAAATCTATCATATATTAGGACTGAAGACCAGCTAGCGGACATCTTTGCCAAACCGCTATCTGAGGCTCGATTTAAAGAGCTATGCATCAAACTAGGTCTTCTAGAGTTTGATGAAATCTCAAGAGAAGGAGATGTACAATGATCAGTTGCATAACAGTATCGTATACTTCTTAAATCATACATGCTATTTCTGAGATAGTTTGCTTCACGCTAAAGATAAGGCAAAAGAGTTCATTCACTAATTTGAAAATGAGGGGACGAGTCACCCTTACATCATGACAAAAGATTCTAAAGAAATTGTTACAAATTCAGTAAAGATTATTTGACAATCAAGGGATGAGAGCCCAGTTGATTGGACGAGAGGGGTAATAATCAGATCCATCCGGATTTGAAGGACCGCCTTGGATATAAGGGATCCTCCTCTCAAGGAGCCAGCTCAACTGGATACCATAGGGAATGGAGACTTCAGGCAGTTTCAACCGGGCACTCTACAGATGATCGGAGATGAATCCTGCCCAATCCACCGAAGCTTGGTCCTCTAACATCAACATTGCCTTCCAGACAGATGGCGTAAAGTCAATTTCATCAGGAGAATTGCAAACAATCATCTGGTTGATGACATCATAGGATAATCTGTAACGTGACTTGAGAAATCCACTCGTCATAGTAGGACGAAATTCAATGTCCCACATCCTCCAATCCTGCCAAGCCGACCATTCCGGTGCTGTCTCATTCCATCGATAATGTAAAATCAACATTCCATCTTGGGGAAGCCCAAACGCTTCATCGGAGACCTTGGCATTGTAAGTCACAAACTTGAGCACATCTGCATGGAAGGAATTAGGAGTTATTGTTACAAAGTGCTCAAGATCATGTGCCCTCAAGTTCTCCATCACTCCGTTATGAACCTCTGGAATTCTCCAGTACCGTGCAACAAGGGTCTTCTCATCCAGAATTCTGTTCCTCTGGATGGAAATCTTCCTCATTTCCTTTGAAAGATCAAAAAGGGAAGAAAAAAAAGATGAGGTAGACATCTTCTGGAAGATCGAATCTATTTTGGATTCCTGAAAGAAGATGGAATGTGTGAATACTCAGACCTCCATAAAAGGACATTTAAAGGCTCTTGCATGAGTCAATTGAAAAAGTGGCAAATCACTTAAATGCCAGATACGACTCCTCGCAGTTCAGAGTCAGATGAATCAGCATTCAATGACCACCAACCGCTTGGAGCCATACAAAATGAGGTTATGAGTATTGAAGCCGATTTCCAAACGTCGCATTAAAGCTCAAAGAACAAAATTCAAGAACTGACTGAAGTTGCACGAAGAAACTGTCAAGGTCCCAGTAATAGGTTCTGACTGGTGACTAAAGAGACATAGCAACTCAGTTCTTCATTACGAAAATAGTAAGCAGTTTTTATGAAGTCAAGGGATAGAAAAACCCACCTTAGTCAAAGGTGCGAATTTTTGAATTCGATGAAGGTTTTGGCTGCACATCTTAAATGTGGACACCTCAACGACGTATCACTCGGAGCCACGTCGACTCTCCCATGTGATACTGAAAAGCGTGCCAGATGATTTGAAAAGCCGCCTACATCAACATCTATCTCAGTTGCACAATGCTAAAAGGAGATTCAATCCCAACCTATGATTCTGTCAGACGATCAATCACCAAATCCCTTAAACCCTTTTTGTCGCCGCCTCCAAAATTCACCATTGAACACCCTAGTCTCTGGAAGTCAAATCCTTCAAGGAAATCTGAGTTTTTCTACTCCAAAATGTCAAACTAATCCACATTCCATATCCAAATCATGTCAAAAGAAAAAGACTCAGATTAGGGATACCAACACCTCCGATAATCCGAAACCGTTCATAGTCACTGAGTAAACCTCCCAAGATGAACTATTCCAAATAGTGGATGAAGCTGACCACGCCGACCATCAGTTTTGGGTATCGCAAGGATTTCACCTCTATCACGACAGACACGGCGATTGCTACAAAGATCGCTGCAAAGCTCATTAAAGAAAATCTAACGCGGTTCCTGACTTCTTGTCCCCGGAAATTCAACCCAAATCTTGTAGTTGAGTTCTACAAAAATGCAATATTTGACGAAGTTAATCGGTTCTTCAAGACAAATGTTGCATCAAAAGATATAAGAGTTGATCCTGATCTCGTCGCTCAACTTCTCCATCTACCAAAGATAGGATTCTACATCGCCAGCTATCACCATGATGATAAGGAGGTTCAGAAGACTCATTGGTTGAAGTGGAAGAAGCCCAAAACTAATGAACAATTCAGACCCGCCACTAAGTTATCTGCACTGAACCCATGCTATAAGACACTTAGTGAGATAGCTCTAAGGATAATATATTGTGGCATTGGATCCTTATCTGAGTTAAGTAGTCCCAAATATGATTTAATGATGGCTCTTGATGATTGCTCTGGAGGGAATTGGGCAGAGTGTATCTTTGGACAATTGTTGGAAAATGCGAAGAAAAACAAGAGCATCCAAAAGGATGGCAAGTTTTTGTCAAGTGTTGGTTTTGGTTTGAAAGTTAGATATCTTCTTTAGAGCATTCTAGGAATAGAAAATGAGGGGGAATACCTCATACCGTCCAATTTCATTCCACCAAAAGATCCAGACTACCGGTTGATTTAAAGGAAGAAAGGAGATGACAGTGGATACGACGGTGATGATGAAGGGTATGACAGTTTTGACGACATGGAAGTAGATGCTGAGACGTCTGAGAGGCTTGCTACCATTCCGTCAGTTCGAAGTGTCGAGGATCCCAAGAAAGCTAAGAAAATTGGCACCTCAACTTAAGAACATGAACATAGGCGAAAAGGAGTGAAGAGGAAACAAACAGAGATAAACTCTAGAGAAGGTTCACATCAAACTGAGAAAGGCAAAGAAACTTTTCGTGAACATCCTCAGCGTGAGATGAAGAAAAAGACGGATAATGAAAAATCAATGAGGAGAATAGCCAAGAAACAGAAATTCGATGCTACACTTGAAGGAGCTGGTTAACCCTCCAAAATACCAGAGAGTGCTCTGAACTTGGAGCACATGTCTGCTCACAATGCTAAACATCTTCAACTTAAGGGACTTGAAATCAACACAGCAGACAAGCACGTAGACCTTGAAGAGATAACATGCTCCTCATCAACTAACTCTGAGAAGAAAACGTCTCAAAGACCAGAACAGCCCGGGGATGGCAAGACCGCTTCTGAAAATTTCAAAAAGAAAGAAGAATCAACCAAGGGAGCACAACAAGTGAACGTCCCCTTCTTGAATTCAGGGGGAACTGATCAAAATGCCTCTCAATGGCAGACTGCTATAAATAGAGAAGCATCGAATCTGGAAACCATCAGAAGAAAGAGCATTGAATATCACGCTGCCCTTGAGAAACTGAATGAACAGCGACAGAAATTAAACAAAAAGGAGAAAATTTTCAGGACACGTCTCTCTTAGTTAGAAAAGGAAGAAGAACAGGAGCAAGAAAGATCGAGAAAAGAAGAGGAAGAAAAATGCAGGAAAGAAGATGAAGAGAACTTGGCTCAAGCAATCAGACTTTCTCAAGTAATAACTCTTGCAGAAACTGCCAAGAAAGCTGTCGAGCTTGTTCATCAATGAGAAGCGAAATTGTTTCTACAAAAGCATTTTTAGTGACTATTCCGCATTAAAATTGTCGAAGAATATGCCATCTCGAAAGCTCAGAAAATTTGCAAGAAAGAAGAAAACCTTCAAAGACTAAACCGTGAAGCTGAGCAGCAGAGAATTGAGGCAGAACAAAAGAAACGAGAAGAAGAGGAAGTTGCTGAGCTAAAGAGAAAGCAAGAGGAAGAAGCATCGGTTGAATTGAGAAGAAAAGAGGAAGCAACAGCAGTTGCTGAAGCCACTAGAAAGGAACAAGAAGTCGCTGCCGAATAGGAAAGAATTGCAGCAGCAGCTGTAGCCAAGAAAAAAGAAGAAGAGGGAAGAAACAGTAAAGCCTATCCTAAACCAGAAACTTCTACTCCTACATCTCATAATCAAACTGGTGGAGACTCAAGAGCACTGGCTACACTTGAAAGAACATTGTCTCCCAATCCCATCTCTGTGGCCGCACCTCATATACCTCTTGATGTTCTGAGACAGGAAATGGATCAGCGGTTCTTTACTATTTTTGATTTTGTCAAAAAGGGGGAAGAGAGAAGAGATGAAGAGATGAAGTTGCAGTTTAAAATGATTGAAACACGAGATTAGGAGAAGAGATTGCGGGATGAAGAGATTAAAATGCAATTAGAAGCACTAAAGGCTTCTAGGGAACAAGAGTTAAAACTCTTCATGGAAGTGGCTGCACGTCTTAATGTGCAAGCAGGATTCTCCACTTTTGCCGCAACTTCCTCAAAGCCAAAAGACACAGATTTCTGAAGTTTTTTGTTGTTTTGTGTGTCCTCTTTTGTTACTGCAGTTTTAAAACTTTTCATGTACTTGTAATCGATCATATATACATAGTGAAAAGTGAAAAACTGTTGATTTGAAGACAACTACTCATTGTATCTTACCTTGATTCTTGACTGGCTGAATTCACATGTTCCATTGTGATCAGCACTATGTTCTCTTATTGCTCTAATTTGATTTATAATAATCAAGAATGTTCTCTCCTATTCAGGGGGAAGATCAATTAGAGTAGTTTGAGTATAGAAGAAGCACAGTTCTGAGTAGTGTTAGATTGAAAAAAATTGTAAACTCAGATCAACTACATCTTCTTGCACACTTAGATAGACTTAGAGGTATGGTTTTGACAACATCAAAAAGGGGAAAATTGTTAGGTGTTGATGTAGAAATCCCACCTTTAAAATTAATGTTTTGATGTGTCAAAACTGTGTACCAAAGTCTAGGCCTTAGAGTTATTACCTCATGTAATCCTTGTACAGGATGATCGAGTTGTAATAGTCTAGGAGAATAGAACAATCAAAAACTGTGGAACAGTTTTTGAAGTAGAAGCCGTCCTGACAAGAAAAACTGAGCAGAGTAACAGATGCGGGAAACTGTGCAGACAGTATTCTAAATGTCAAGGATTGTATATCAAGAAAAACTGTGGATACAATTTTCATAAAGAAACTGTTGAGAGGCACTCACAGTTTCAAATCAGGACAGCTTCACATTAAAGGAATAAGTGAAAAGAAAAGATGTCGATCAGTCATAAAAGAACATTAAAGAAGTCAATGACGAGAGAAGTGGAAACACTCAGTTATGACTGGCGTACAACATTGTTCGGGGTCTGACACATCAAGTACAAACTGCCCTGCAAAAAGCACGACAATGGTTCAGAAAAGGCAGAGAAGCATGTCTACTTTACGTAGAAGGATGGACTCTGATTGGACATCCTTCAAAATGTCTCTACTGACTATTTTCATATCTCCAACTATAAATAGCAGGAAGATCAGAGACTTACACACACACATAAGATTGAATCAAGTGGTCACTCTACCGAATTGAAAACTCTAACACATTGAAAGCTCTCAACCAAACGGCATTAGTTATGTGGTTCATTTATTGAACACGAGGCATTATTGCTTAAGGAATCTTCTGAGATTCACCGTGTAACCTAGTGTGCACGAGGATTAAGTCTTCCGACTTAGTATATTCTCTTGGTGTTCCTACTTTTCATGTGAGAACACAACAGCCTTCCTTTATAAGGGAAAGAAGGTTATCACGGGCGTCAACCGACCAGCTTACGTTCTGGGAAGAACAGAACCATCCACCCACCGGAGAAGGAGAAGGGAGGTTTGTCCTCAATCTATTTCCGATGACAACCAGTTCTAAGAAGACTTCGAGGTGGTACCTGGCTTCGAGGAACTGAAGAAGGAGTGAAGAGAAACTGTCTGGGCGAGTGATCCATCTTTCTGTGGACAGGGGTTTCTGCAGCAGCTGGCTATAGATCGTGAGGATTGTATCTTCATTACTTAGTGAATTACCGGATTTATTTCTGAAGAGTGGGCGTAGGACTTAAGGCTCCGATCCACTATAAATATCTTGCGTCATTTATAGTTTCACTTATATTGTGTTTCATATAGTTCTCAATCGTACTTTGAAACCTTCAACACTTGTCAAAAAGTATTGAAGCGTATAACTGTTGACAACCTAAAACTGTAACTTGGTAACTTAACTTGCTGGTTAATCAAAACTGTGTTTTTAAAATTGTCACCTGAAAACTGAGTGAGGCTGAATTTGAACTATCTGCGTTTTAAGAGTGCAAATAACCGTCTTTATACTTCCGTTGCACATCGTACGTACTCTGATCTGGGACCAATAAGTGGTATCAGAGCAGGTCGGTCTTTTTAGACTGTCATGTTTTGTGTCGCTTAAGACCGAATCCGTACTTCCTTGCACTCTTAATTGTTTGTTAAGTGTGATTAGCGAGCATGTTATCTCAAGATAATGATGAGTTTTTCAAGCTTTCCCAAGTACAACCCAGTGAAGTTCGAAGTATGGAAGAAGAGATGTCTCATTCAACTGAGAGCACATCATCTAGAGATGGATGAAGTTTTAAAGAATGGACCCCTGAAGATCCAGAAGCATAAAATCCAGCAAGCAGGAGAAGATGGTCCAGGTGGCCTTGAAATGGCAGATAAGCCACAGGAAGAATGGACACTCGATGACAATAAATGCCATCAGCTGGATCCCATTGCTCAAGAGATGATCATGCAATCTCTTCTAGAATCTCTTATGGATGAAGCCATACAGAACAACAGTGCTAAAGAATTATGGGACTGGATCAACGAGCTTGCCAGGGAAACAGAAGGCAAGAGACGTAACAAGAAACAAAGATGCGTTGACAAATATGAATCCTTCCAAATGTTACCTGATATGTGTGTAAAATGACCTATATTTCGATGCGTGAGCGTGCATGTTTGTGGTCATTTTACTCCCATATCATATGCATTTTGCTTGTTTTTGTTGTGGTTTCGTGTTTCATGTATTTCAGATGATGTAGGTTAGGTTTTGAGCATAAATCGGCATTTTCAGCTAAGTTTTGGAGGAAAATTGCTTGTGAGGGTCCAGAGCTCGACCGAGCCTGAGTTGGCTCGACCGATCCTGGCCAACAGAGAGCAGGCTCGACAGGGAGATGCAGTGCTAGACCGAGCCACCCATTTCAGAGGGTTGGCTCGGTCGATCCATCCTTGGCTCGACCGGTCTGTGCTGGGAACTTTTAGCAGTTTTTCCTGTTGTCAAGCTATCTCGAGCGATCCGTTTTTGGCTCGGGCGATCCGAGGCCCTATTTTCTCGTCTGTATAAAGGGGAATTTCGAGTTTTAAGAAGAACTTTTTCCAAAATTTCATAAGATCAAATTACCTCATTCCATCCAAATCTAAGTGGATCAAGAGCAAGATCTACGACAAATTGGTGAAGATTAGAGAGAATCAAGGGTAGATCAAGTGCAAGGATAACAATTGGGGAAGAATTCAATTCACCTTTCAAATTTGTAATGGATTGTTTTTCATTTTCTCTTCTATTGAACAAATTGAAAGGTATGGATAACTAAACTTCTTGTGAGTGTTGTTTGGATTGATAATGTGTGCAATTGAGATTGAATGTTGAATGTTTACCTTCCTATGAGAGTTTGAATCACACTAGATCTCATCCCCTACCACCTAGGTATAGGTAATAGCCAACGTAGGTGGTTTTTCACGTGAACACTGCAGCCAACACATGGGTGGAATCATCGCGAATAGTGTGAATTCATATGATTCTAAATCCAATTCATGTGCGAAAATAGGTCATAGGGCCAAAATCTACATTCTAGAAGGAGTGGACTAGAAATTGATAACGTGATTGTTTGAGATTGCTAGAATCATCTACGGTTAACTCACTGTGATAAGGGGTTAACTACCTTAGAGTGGATTGCTCAATCTCATAGGAATTAAATTTAGTTTACATCATGATTCGATCTAAATTGAACACATTGGATATTCACACAACACTCACTATTATCTCATTGATTGGACTTGCTATTTTGTCTACCTAGTTTGGAAAGTTTGATTGGTTGATTTACAAATTTCTATTCAATCATGATTGTTATTGTGTCTTACTTCATTTATGCTTAGCCTAGTTTATGTTTTTGCCTAGTTGATAGAACATCTCAACGACTTAAGTTTTGCCTAACTATAAAATTCCATACGAGTAAAGAATAATCTATAGGGCGAAGTTGGAAAGAAGCTTGGATTGATAATTTTAACTTGAAAAGTGTTTTTACACGACATCAAGTTTTTGGCACCATTACCGGGGATCTTTTTAGTAGGTCTATGGATATTGTTGAAAGTATGGATATTATATGTTAGGTGTTTGTAAATATGTTTTGTAGAAAGTTGTTTGTTAATTATTATTTTGTGTTACTTTGAGGTTGTTGGACTTTTATAGGTGTCAAATGGAGAATCATCGAGGAACTCACTCGGAGAGGCTTAACAATCTTCAAAGGGAATTGGATGAGATAAGAGCAAAGATGTTGGAGAGACAACGACCGAGGAGGCCAATCCGGTTGGTATTTGAAGAGAGCTACCCATGGATGGAAGAGAGGAGACATGATCGAAAGGTGAAGTCGAATTGGGGATATGAAGAAGAGGAGTGTAGAAATGAAAGATATGGAGATAAATGGGGGAACTGTGACCTCCGAAATAACATGAACTATCCCCCATCTAATGGCTACTCTCCATGTACACTTTATGAGAACCATACTTGGAATCCATTCATGACAAGAGTTCATTGTGATGAATGGGGTAGCCGTGATCATGGAAGAGTTAGAGAAGCGAGATCATCTCGGGAAGCTTTGAAGAGGAGACAGGATAAGCTCGAGGGAAGCCTTTTGGAATTAAAAATGCAATTATCCGAAATCTTGAAGAAGGTGAGTGAGAAGCCTCATGTGGAAGAGCATCCAATTGACACGGACATAGGTCTCGAAGGAAATTGTGAGAAGATTGATGGAATTGTGGAAGGTGAATGTGAGGATGCGATAATGGTGCTTAAGGAAGTAAGATTTCAAGATACGGAAATAGTGGAGGTTCAAGAAATGGAACCAAAGAAGGAAAGAGAAGTCTTACTCCAAGAAGATGAAGAGGATGAAGGCACCAAGGAGGAGTTGCAAGATATTGAAGATGACAAGAATGGTGAGATTAAGATACCTTCACATGAGTAAATGCAAAAACTTCGGCCTCGGTGCAGTTTTTTGAAGAGGAGTGTGAGGAAGAGCTTGTGGAGCCAATGGAGGTGCATGTTCTTATCTTTGACATAGATGATAAGCTCGGTGGACAATGTGTGGTGGATTTTATGATAAAGAGAAGTCTAGATGATACCTTGGAGAAAACATTGAAGGCACAAGCACCACCTTCGCCATTAGAGTTTGTCAAGATATTCAAATATCCTTGGAAGGATGAGAGGGGAGCAAGAAAGATCTCCCCTGACAAGTTGCTTCCAACTAAATGTCGATTAAGGGAGAAAGGTGTATTAAAAATCCACAAGATTTTTGATAATGGATGAGAATGGTGAGGTCGTCTAGCTACCAACGTTAAGGAAGCGCTTGTTGGGAGGCAACCCAACTATTTTTCTTTCATTTGTTTTAAATTTTTGCCTAGATAGTGTTAATAATGTTTCTTGTTTGTTTGATTGATCACTTAATTTGACATGTGCTAGGGGGAGCATTTGGAGTATGAGGAGTGATTGACTATCTTTTGGCAAACTTAGTCTCACTTGACTAAGTTTGCTGCGAAGCACCGGTATTCGGTGCCTTGGTTCATTCTCCTCCTCTATCTCTTTATCTTAGTTTATCTTGCTTATTAGTTTAGTTTGTTGTTTGAATAATGATTTCTATCTTTGATTTGGTTGTATAATGATTGATTGGATCTACTTTGGATGTTTGGATTTGGGATTTGGATGTTTGATTTTAATGGTTGAATTTGATGATTGGATGGAATTATTAGGGGGCTAGCATGATTGTATACTTCCTATTTTGCTTGGTTTGTTGATATGTTGAATGGATTGGTTTGTATGGTGGAGCTAGTGGATATGATCTTATCATTGTTGTTTATTTGTTTGTGGAAAGTTTGGTGGAAATGAGAGCTTTATTGGTTTGTTTTATGCTCAATAGTTTGGTGGTGTTTGTGTTGATATTGAGTAGGTACAAATAAGGCATTCAAGAAGCGGTTCGATCATGGCTACCGATGGGTAACGCATTCTATCGTTTCTCTTGCTAATTGTTTCATTGCATGTAGATTATTTTTAAGTTGTTGTGTGCTTGTGTGTGTGTGATGAACCCAAACGAGGCTTGATATTTAATCATGATTTACTTGGTGAAGTTTTATGTTTACCTCAACCAATGATAAGGCAGAATCTAGTTTTCGAAGCATGTTTTAAGTTTAACTTTTGAATTGTCGAGTTTTGTGTTTAGTTAATGCATAGGACTTGACAAAAAAGCAGTGAGTCTTAAGCGTTGATTTTGTCATATCTTTGTCGTTTGTGAGAGGCAAGATTGAGAGTACGAAATCTAGAACTTGCATTCGTTCTCTATCTATTGGCATGAGTGTGTGACTAGAAAATGATATTAGGCCATTGATTCTTAGTCCTACCTTTCACACCGGGAGTATAAGGTGGTTGTTATCATTAATCTGCTTTTCGTATCTTTGAACCCCGTGATTGAGCCTTATTGGTGAATCTTCTTTGATATGATTAGGATCAAGTTTGGGGGAAGAGTGTATGAGGGTGAATGCAGTGATGAGAGTTGGGTTGGGAATTGATTGGATTTGTGATGTTGAAAATGTTGAGGCATGAAAGACATGAAATAAAGGATTGGTTTGAATCCTAGAAAATGAGGCACCAACAAAATTTTTGGTGCAAGTGTTTGAAAAAGAAAGAGAGGCACCCATGAAATGAATGAATGATGGTTGTAGAAAATAAAAAAAAAAAAGAAAGAAAGAAGAAAAGAGATGAAAAAGAAAAGAGAACAAAGAAAAAAAAAGTGTTGTAAAATGAATAAGCCTCGGGTTTGAAGTGGTTTGAAGAGAACAAGTTGGGGGGTTTTGGGAAATTGAGAAGTTTAGTCACTTTGGCCCAAAATCACCTACCTTTTAGTTAGCCACGTTATAACCAAAGCAAAGACCTTCTTGATTCTAGGAGCTAACTCATTGTAGTATAGTGGTGAGAATTGATGCAAGCTTATGGAAATCAAGCTCGATATCTTGTGATTGAGTAAATCTTTTCATCCCTATACACGTGAGGGAGTGCTTTCTTTACTTGTATCCATATTTGATTAGTGGTTCATGTCCTTAGCATTAACCTTGTCACAAAATTATGTGATAATCTCATTTTACTTGAACATGGTAAGATTATCTTGATGAGCTATGAGGTATTTCCCGAGGTAGATTGACGGCTTTACTTTGTTTTGATTGAGGACAATCAAAGGTTCAAGTTTGGGGGATTATGATATATGCGTAAAATAACATATATTTTGAAGTGTGAGCGTGCATGTTTGTGGCCATTTTACTCCCATATCATATGCATTTTGCGTGTTTTTGTTGTGTTTTTTTGTTTTGTGTGTTTCAGATGATGTAGGTTAGGTTTTGAGAATAAATCGGCATTTTTGGCTAAGTTTTGGAGGAAAATCAGTTGTGAGGGTCCAGAGCTCGACCGATCCTAGCCAATAGAGAGCAAGTTCGACCGAGAGATGCAGTGCTCGACCGAGCCACCCATTTCAGAGGGTTGGCTCGGTCGAGCCATCCATGGCTCAGCCGGTCTGTGCCGGGAACTTTTGACAGTTTTTCCAGTTGTCAAGCTATCCTAGGCGATCCGTTTGTGGCTCAGGCGATACGAGGCCCTATTTGCTCGTCTATATAAAGGGGAATTTCGAGTTTTAAGAAGAACTTTTGCCAAAATTTCATAAGATCAAGTTAGAAATTCTCCCAAATTCCATCTTCCATCCTCATTCCATCCAAATCCAAGTGGATCAAGAGCAAGATCTACAACAAATTGGTGAAGATTAGAGAGAATCAAGGGTAAATCAAGTGCAAAGGACAACAATTGGGGAAGAATTCAATTCACCTTTCAAATTTGTAATGGATTGTCTTTGATTTTCTCTTGTATTGAACAAATTGAAAGGTATGGATAACTAAACTTCTTGTGAGTGTTGTTTGGATTGATAATGTGTGCAATTGAGATTGAATGTTGAATGTTTACCTTCCTATGAGAGTTTAAATCACACTAGATCTCATCCCCTACCAGTTAGGTGTAGGTAATAGCCAACGTAGGTGGTTTTTGACGTGAACACTGCAGCCAACAAGTGGGTGGAATCGTCGTGAATAGTGAGAATTCATATGATTCTAAATCCAATCCATGTGCGGAAATAGGTCATAGGGCCAAAATCTACGTTCTAGAAGGAGTGGACTAGAAATCGATAACGTGACTGTTTGAGATTGCTAGGATCATCTACGGTTAACTCACTGTGACAAAGGGTTAACTACCTTAGAGTGGATTGCTCAATCTCATAGGAATTAAATTGAGTTTACATCATGATTCGATCTAAATTGAACACATTGGATATTCGCACAACACTCACTCTTATCTCATTGATTGGACTTGCTACTTTGTCTACTTAGTTTCGAAAGTTTGATTGGTTGATTTACAAATTTTTATTCAATCATGATTGTTATTGTGTTTTACTTCATTTATGCTTAGCCTAGTTTATGTTTTTTCCTAGTTGATAGAACAACTCAACGACTTAAGTTTTGCCTAACTATAAAATTCCATATGAGTAAAGAGTAATCTATAGGGCAAAGTTGGAAAGTACCTTGGATTGATAATTTTAACTTGACAAGTGTTTTTACATGACATCATTACTCGGTGAAATAATCCAATCGTTGGAGGCAAGGTTCAACGCCATCGTCAGCAAAATGAAAATTCTTGGAAGAGAAGAAAAGGTGGTTGATATGAACCCAAAAATTCTTTCAAGACTGGCAAAGGAAGTCTGGTTTTTAAAAACCACCAGTTTGAAGACAATGGATCTCTCGAAGATGTCAACCAAAGAACTGTTCACCGAACTTCAAGCCTATGAATAAGATATTCAGAAGGTGAATAAAAATGAAGTTGTTAGAACCCCAAATTCAGCAGCTGATGGTGATGTAGCATTCTTTGTAATGAGACTTCCAAACACGACCAAAGAGGCCAGTTCACTTCGAGAAAACTGCCTATCAATCCTCACCAGCAAAGGATGCCTCCACCTCAGTTTTGAAGAAGGAAACTGATCTATCAGTTGCCAAACTGGAAGAACAAATGAAGAACCTGGCCGTACTTCTCGAAAAGGCCAAAGGAAAAGCAAAGGATACTCAATCCGGTGAGCAAAGATTCACAAAGAGAGAGCCACGCACATGCTATGAATGCAGCTCTCCAGACCATCTGAAGTACGAATGCCCTCTAGTTTCTCAGGAGGAGAGAGACAGACAGAAGAAGGTGTTTGAAAGGAGAGCATCTAAAGCTGTGGCCCAAGCAATGCTCACAAGAACTGAAGTACCCAGACATACCGGACCATGATGATGGATGCTACACGTCTGAGGATGAGAATGATGAGGAAGCACTCCTGGATTTCATGGCGGCAATCGATGGAGATGCTACCAATGAACAAGACAGTGCTTCAAACTGTGAAATAGTGGTAACTACTCATCTACCCTAATCTCTTGCATCTACATGTTTTGAAGAGAATTCTGATTGTTGTCGCTCAGATTCAGAAGGTGCTTTACTTGAAAACATTGTGAAAGAGGTTGAATATTTTCATGAGATTAAAGATGAACTAGTTAGAGAAAATGCCTCACTAAAATTAGAGATTTCAATTTTGACCGATGAAGTCACAAAGACGAGGTCGATTAGTGAGGATTTTGAAAAACTCAAGGATGAACATTCAAAACTTATAAAAGACTTTGAAAATATCTCAAAAGAATGTGATTACTTGAAGAAAACTGAACCTGTCGAATGTGAATGCACTTTCAAAAGGAGCTCAAGAAAATTAGATAAGATTTTGAATGCTCAAAAACAGTCGTCCGATTCTTTGAGCATCAACATGAAAAGATCTTGAATGAACATGAATTCACCTGTAGGACTAAGAAAACACCTTTGAGATCTGTCAAAGCCTATTCTAGCCCATGTCATATGTTGGAAAAAGGAAATGTCAATCTTATAGAGCCAGTTAAGCAAAATGTCAAGGCCAAATGTTGGTCAAAAATTGACCCGAAACTGGCACCTCGATAGTACACTAACACAGTTCTTAAACTGTTTAAAACAACTGTTGAGAGAAGAAATGATTTTCCTTCAAAACTGGACAAGCGTAATGTTTCATATGCAAGGAATCCAGTTTTACCGACAAGAACGACTAAGCAACATGTAAATATTGTAAGGAAGTCAGTTCAAAAATTGGATAGAAATCCTAGAAGTTATGATAGACCACAGTTCTATTATAATAGTACTCCGAATAGGAGGAACACCTATTCGAGGCCTGAGTCGAGACAGTTTTACTCTCAAAAGACTGTGATGGCTACCCACCCGGGAACAGTTTCTCGACACTCTTTCCAGAGCAATAGGTTCAGAAAGAGTTCACACACTACATCACTTAGTAACATGCATTCAAACACCATACATTACTTTAGAAGAAAGGTTGATCATTCACCAAAGAGAGATCTAGTTTCACGAACTGTAAAAGTGAAACAAGTCTGGATACCAAAAGGTTGGATCTAAAAGACTGACTTTGCAGGACCCGAAAGGATACGGGACCTGAATAACATTTTTTGTCTTGTAGTGACCAGGTTCTCAAAAGAAAGCAAAATTATGGATATTAGATAACGGATTCTCATCTCACATGACAGGAGAAAAGGAATTAGTCAAGAACCTTGTGACATACAGAGGAGCATCGGTCACTTTTGGGAACAAGGCTCAGGGACAAGTTATTGGAAAAGGATACGTGGAACACAATGGAATCATCATTCAAAACGTGTCCTTAATCACCAACCTGAAACACAATCTTCTAAGTATAAGCCAACTGAGTGAGAGTGGTTATATTGATAAGTTTGAAAAATCAGAATGCCACATCATAGGCAAGGTGACTCACAAGACCATCATCAGAGGAGTCAGGAAAGGAGGTCTTTACATTGTTGATTGGTCCAGTGGAGTAGGGGGAACATGACTCCTGGCGCATAGTTCCTCAGAAGGAGTAAACTGGTTATGACACAAAAGATTAAGTCATTTGAATTTTAATTCGATCAGACATCTGGCAAAACATAATTCGGTTGATGGACTGCCACAGAAGAAGTTCCAGAAAGAAGGAGTCTGTAAAGCTTGTCAGCTCAGGAAATAAACAAGAGCCTCCTTCAAGAACAGGCCAGTTACAGCAAGCACAGAACGAATCTTAGAACTGCTTCACATGGATTTGTTTGTTCGAGTTAATCCACCCACAATCGGAAGAAGATTGTACACATTAGTACTTGTTGATGACTACTCAAGATATACGTGGGTGGTGCTGCTCAAATCCAAAGGCGAAGTCAAAACTCAGCTACCAGAACTGATCACCTGTCTTCAGAATCCAAGAAATCGTCCATTAGAGACAAGGAGCATATCGCCCAGTATTCTCTATTGTAGTAGCCTACTCTACTCTGCTATGATCTGCTTTTGTCTTTTTGCAGTGTACTTTTCATATGCTCTCTGTCAGAGCGAGTTTCATTACGAGAAACTTAAAACTAAAGATTCCTCGTACATGATAGTTGGTCGACACTTTAAGGAATCTTGGATAAGACTTTGAGTTCCACTTGGATTCTTTTTGTCTTCTTGTTTTTCACTTGTTCTTTATGCTTTGAAACTGAAAAAAGAAACCCTCTTGATTTCAAGTTTTAAGTTTCTGGTTTCCTTTAGTGAAAAGTGAGTTTCCAGAAAACCGACTTTCTAGCCTTTTCAAGTTTCAAGTTCCCAAACTAGATTTCTGAATTCTAGTTTCTTAGTTTCTTCATCTTTAAGTTCCGAAACTTGACTTCAGCATCTCGAGCTTTAGCTTACAGCAATTTCCCCTTTAGAAACAAAGTTTCTGTCTTCTCGATCTTCAGCTTCCAGATTCTAGTTTATATTACAACTCGATTTATCCTATACAAGGATTACATGTCAAAACATACGAGAAACTTAAATCTAGTTTTGGCACACCAAAATATCAAATAAAGACTAAACCAGTTTCCCTGTTTCTAACTTTTTCCCCCTTTTTGGTGTTGTCAAAACCACTTTTCTAAGAGTTTGGAAAAAGGACAATCGATGTACTGAGTTCGCAACGATACTACTCTGAAACACCTTTTCCTTATCTGACCTACTCTATTTCATCTTCCCCCTGAATTGGAGAGATATTGTTCGATAATAATCAAAATAGATTGAAAATAAAATTGTTGATCACACTGGAACAAGTTAATTTAGTCAGGTTAAAAACACAATCAAAAGAGCGAGAGAGAGACAATGAGAGTTTGTCTGCAATCCAGTTTTCAATTTTTCATTAAATGTGAGATGATACAGATACATAAAAACTGAATACTAGAGCCAGGTTGAAAGTTAGAAAACTAGAGCCAGGCTTAAGACTAAAAACTAAAGCCAGGTATAAAAAACAAACTAAGTTTAAAAAACTTACGAGGTTGCCCTAATTATTAAGATGGCCTAGGATTTGAGAGTTTTTGTGCCAACTCTATTAAGGCTTGAAACTGAACCTCCCTACACTTTTCTTCGGCCTTCTCCCTCTCTCTCATCTCCACTTCTCTAGCTTCTCTTTTCTTCCTCCTCTTTCTCTTTCTCTCACCTGAGCCTTTCTTCCTTCTTCCTCTCTTTTTTCTCAATTTTCCTATCATCTTCCCCCTTTTTGACAACAGCAAAAAGAGTTGCCACTATTTTCTTGATGGAAGAGCCTCTTGAGTCTTTTGCCTTATAGCTACAAGTTTTGATTGTACAAAATTCTTAACCTCAGCAATGATTGCACATTGAGAAGAGTTTGCAGTGGCTTGATTAGCATCCTCAGCCAAATTAATCAAATGAGTTTCAAGTGATACAGTGACTGTCGGGGTAACAGGTACTTTGCCAGTTATGATCATTCTCGCCTCTTCTTCTTTATCAGCAAGCTCCTGCCTAAGCCTCTCAGCTTCTTCTTCAGCTTTCATCTTCCTTTCTTCCTCTTCAAGATGGAGTTTGAATTTATTCACAAACCGGCGAATCTTGATAAGGCAACTTCTCCAAGTTCTTGTGTCTGCTCTTGAATCATATGTATGGCCTGAGCTGTCCTATCTGCTGTAGAAATCACAGTAAGCTCATGGGACAGAGAGACGGCCTGCTCTATGTTTTTTTTTCTAATTCAGCAGTTGTTAGTTCCGGTTTTGCTTTCTCCATCTCCTCTTCCAAACTCCTCTGTTGTGCTTCAAGCTTCCTCACATTTTTCTAGTTTTGCAGCAATGAGACTTTGGTAATCATCTGGAATTGGTTCAAAGGTCTGCAATTCTTCTTCGTGAGAATGAGGGGGAGAAACTTGAGTTTGTTGAACTGGAGTTTCTGACAGATATAAAAAGTCAGCAGGAGGGAGTATGTTAGTATCCCTTGATGGTAGAGTTTGTAGCCTGAAAGCACGGATACTTTGAAGTCTTTGCCTCGTCTCCTCTACTGACATCTGTCGACCCTCAGTTTGGCTACTCTAATCCTTGGCCCAAACTTCCTAAGATCTCCACAAAGTAAGACCCAGCCTTGCCTGCATCATTGGCCTTTCTTCTTCATCCAACATGTGCTTAACTATGTCAAACCTTCGCCATCTGTGGAATTCAACATTTAGATCAATGGCTTGCATGCATTCTTCTTCCAGGATGTCAGGATATGGCAACATTGTTTCCTCTGTCACTTTCTCCTCGACCTTCTCAGAGATTTTGGCCGCCCATGGAATCAGTTTAGAGTTTCCAACATCAAGTTCTCCAATGGGGGGGACCAATTCTCATCTTTTTGTAGTGAATTTCGGATGTGGCAATCTGCTTAGTAGAATTTGGTATGTGGCAAACCGACTTAGGAGTCTTCCTAGAGAAGCATTTAATCTCCACCACTACTTTTCCTTTCCACATCTACATAATATTCGAGATATATCAAAAGTCTAAGTTTTGCATACGCTGGAACCTAAAGTCAACAAACTAACTCAGCCCCAAACTGACTGAGTTCTAAACTGACTCGGCTCCAAACTGACTTCACATATATAAATATAAAGTATCTAGAAAAGTATGAGCTTCTAACACTCCTCCTTGATATTTTTCTTTGATACTCCAAGTTTTGATCTCAAAATCTCAAATCTTGTTTTGTGAAGAGCTTTAGTCATTATATTAGCAACTTGATTTTCTGAACTGCAATGCATCAGAATAACTTCTTTGGACTTGACAGCTTCACGAATTGCATGAAATTTTACCTTGATGTGCTTGGTTCTTCCATGTTTAATTGGATCTTTAGCTATATATATAGCAGATTTATTATCAATCCAGATCACTACTGCATCATCTTTTTTTGTCCTAGATCAAGCATGATTTTTCTCAACCAATTTTCTTTATTTGTGGCATCTACTGCTACTACATATTCATATTTTGCTGATGACTGAGCCACAACTTCCTGCTTCCTTGAAACTCAAGAGAATACTCCACTATCAAATGAAAAAGTATAGCCACTAGTGCTCTTGGAGTCATCTACACACCCTGCAAAGTCACTGTCTGAGAATCCTTCAAGTTTCCCATCTTTATGGAAATACCAAATTCCATAGTCAAGATTCCCTCGAATGTATCTTAGAACTCTTTTTGCCGTAGAGAAATGTTTCAAAGTAGGTGTTTGCATGTATATTGAAAACAAACTTGCTGAAAACATTATATCAGGTCTTGTTGCACATAAATACAACAAAGAGCCAATCAAGCTCCTGTAGGTAGGAGCATCAGCCAGAGCACTGCCATCTTCCTTTGAGTGCTTCTCATTCACTACAAATGGGGTAGAAACTGATTTTGACTTTTCCATGCAAAACTTCTTCAGAACTTCCCAAGCATATCTTTCTTGTGAAATAAGAATACCATCCTTTTCTTAAATTATTTCCATCCCAAGAAAATATTTCATTTCATCTAATTTTGACATTTCAAATTATGTCTCCGTGATTGTTTTAAACTGCTCCAAAGCTCTTGTATTACTCCATGTAACTAATAAATCATCAACATAAAGGGAAACAATGATTTCAACCTCATCTGGAGTATTTTTCAAATAAATAGTATGCTCACTCATACTCCTTTTGAACCCTTGTTGAAGTAGGTAAGCATCAATTCTGTTGTACCATGCCTTTGGAGCTTGTTTTAGACCATAGAGAGCTTTTTGAAGTTTGTAGACTTGATCTTCTTTACCATCTACAAGAAAGCCTCTGGGTTGCTCAACGAAAATATCATCTTCAAGCAAACCATTTAAAAATGCAGATTTCACATAAAAATGATATACTTTCCAGCCCAACTTAGCTACCAAAGCTATTAGAATTCTGATGGTGTCATGTCTAGCTAAAGGTGGAAATGTTTCAGAATAATCAACACCGGGTTTTTTAGCATAACCTTTCACCACCAGCCTTGCTTTATACTTGTTTATAGAACCATCAGGATTGAACTTGGTTCTAAAACACATTTGACACCAATCACATTTTTATGGTTTGGTCTGCTACCCAATTTCCTGAAGAGATTCGTAAACTGAATCACGAAGTCCATTTGCCAAGGATCGTTAATTGGAATATCAAAATAAATTGCTATGCCTATGATTAATCCTAGAATGCTCCTATTGAATATGCATAATGGGGTTTATGCAGAATACCTGGATTGTGAAACCCTGAAGAACGAGTGCGCGGAGATGCCTCTTGATCTTTCCCATGCACAAAGAATTAATTCCTAACAGATTGAGGAAATAAATCTTATGAAAATAAGATAATTATTTTCGAATAAACAAGGAGAGAGAGAAGAGAGAAAATCCTCCTGATCTGATCTTCTGATCTGTATCCCAACTCAATCTGAATATCTGGTGAAGATTCCCTTCAGATTCCTTGTCCGGTTGAGAAGCAGAATTTCCTCCTCGTTTCTCAGATCTAGTCGATCACCACATCTCCCAAAACCTAGTATGCTGTGTGCAACTTATGATCTTGTGGTGTGTTGAGATCTGAGGAACTAAGGCCTATTTATAGGAAAATACTGGACTTCTATTGGGCTTGAGTTTCATGGACCAGACCAGGGACCAGAATGCAAATAGCAAATAAGGCCTATCAATTAATTAATTCTCATATTCAACCCAGAATATAATTAATTAATTAATATTAATTCATTCTACCAGAGAATCAATACTGTCCTACCTGTTTGCTACCACGTTTTGAGGTACGGGTTGCATTGGCTCGGTATATCCCCACATTTAAGGTTACAGACATTCGTTAATTAATTTAAGCTCTGACAAGTTATTTAATTAATTAACATATTATATTCCTGAATCAATCCACTCAAACCTTTTCACTTATGCTTGAACTTAATCAGCCTGCAGGACTTTAGCATAACGAACCTTTTGAGCTGTTCAGGGAATGTCACCATCCTATACTGAATGTGGTTACCTAGTTCCAGTACCAGACAGTCATACACAAACTGCTATTACCCAAGATACAGATATACAAGCTCAACTAGAGCCTTTCATTGCAACTCAAAGTAATACACAATCTGCATATACTTTTGTACCTTCATATAGGCTTAGGATCTCATCAAGCCAAAGAGATCTAGATTCTTTTAATGTCAGATAAAAGAATCGATCTCGACTTAGGTCCTTATCAATGTGTGCCCCACACCAGCATACCAAGCCATCCAAGATAAGATGCTTATTATTGCGTATGCTGCAGCCTACACTGACAGTTTATCTTAGAACTGTCTCAGCTGTGATAACCATTTATATCTCGCCAGGTCAAACGATACATACGATCTTCCGTGATTTTCTACACACTATATGATCTCTCTATCAACGAGATAAGAGGATAATTGCGTCTGCGACACATGTTTGTTAATTTAGACAGGAGATGAACATACAACATTTATGATTCCCAGTATATTAACCAATCGATCTTCTACATAATATACCAATCATAATGCATTCAGTATATAAATCCATCAATCTCCCACTTATACTCAAAGCATTATACAGGTGCTTTCCAGAGTATAACGCGTCTAAACTAATCTAGCTATTACATCAAACATTCTACGTGGATAGCTTTGCCTTCAGCCCAAGGTTATGCACATGCATCTCGTAGACCTTCTGAGGCAGAGCCTCTGTGAATGGATCCGCTAGATTATTTATTGTGTCAATCTTCTCTACTAGCACATCACCCCTTGCTACGATTGCTCGTATAATATGGTACTTCCTTTCAATGTATTTTGTTGCTCTGTGAGTTCGTGGTTCCTTTGAATTAGCCACAGCTCCCGAATTATCACAATGTATCGTGATGGTTTTGGGTAGCTTAGGAATCACGTCCAACTCCAGAAGGAAGTTTCGAAACCATACTGCTTCTTTCGAAGCTTCAGAAGCTGCCACATATTCTGCTTCCATGGTGGAGTCCGCAATGCACTTCTGCTTTGCACTCCTCCATGATATGGCCCCACCTCCCAATGTCCAATGCGCCTGTCCAGGGTTAGACTGGTATCTCGCTACCAAGCCTACAGCAAAGCAGATATCTGACCTCGAACATAACATTGCATACATGAAGCTCCCCACGGCCGATGCATACGGCACGTTCCTCATTTCATCTTTCTCCCTTTGTGTCACCGGATACTGATCCTTGGAAAGATATATGCCATGTCTGAAGGGTAACAGACCTTTCTTGGCAGTTTGCATGCTGAAACGGGCAATCACAATATCCACATATGATCCTTGAGACAAGGTCAGCATCCTCTTGATGGGTTTGATATACTTAAAGCATTTATTATAATGATTATACAACGGTTTATTTCTCCTATCTGTTAACAATCTTACATGTATGAACAATGGTATCCTCTTGTCTCACCGATAGGGATGATCATACTGTCTCACCAAGACAGTATGATCACTTGACCTAGTGAGACATAAGCCTGATCACAGCCGAGACAGCGTATGAGGATACGTCTGTCCGGATGGCTGCGGCATTGTCGGAATAAGTAGTCTGTTTTGGTTACTTGACATGCTGGTATGCAGAGGTGGCGTATTGATCGACAGCAGTGAGATGTATTCGTCTGTCTGACATCAGCGAATACAAGATCTTGTGATATTGATTGAGTCCAAACCCTAACGAAGGTTCAGGGGTTTGCACGGGTTGACTGTTGCTTTGACTTGCCATGGTGGAGAGCCTAAGTACCGTGCTCGTATATCCGCATCTTGGGTAATAGCAGTTCGTGTAGTACCGCCTGAGACTGGGTTTAGGTAACCATATCCGAGTAATAGGATGGGGACATTCTCTGAGGAGCTCAATAACATTCATCGTGTCAAAGTCCTGCAGGCTGATTAAGTTCAGGCACGAGTGATAAGGATTGAGTGGTACTACTCAGGAATAATAAGATATTAATTAATTGTAGTTAGAGCTTGTCAGAGGCTCCGATTAATTAATGGATGTCCGGTAACCTTAAATTTGGGGATTCTCAATTAATGCAGCCCGTTCTCATAACGTGGTAATAAAGGGGTAGGTCAGTATTAATTCTGTGGTGAAAAAGAATTAATATTAATTATTTAATTATGTCCTGGGTTGTGGACATGGGAATTAATTAATTATAGTCCCACTTTATTATTTGCATTGGGTACTTGAATTGGCCCAATTAAATATGCTGAAAAAGGGCCCAGTAGCCCATTAGGGATAAAACCCTGGGTCTATAAATAGACCATTCTCTCTGGAAACCCTAGCAACTGTTGAACACATTCAAATCAGTGAAACCCTAGAGGCAGAGAGAGAGTGGGCGGCGCCTGTAGAGGGGAGAAGAAGGATTTTTCTGCTCCGGCCTACAACACAGATCTGTGGAATCCTCACCAGTAGCATATCTGAGTAGCATTGGGACACAGCCCTGAAGATCTAATCTGGAGAACAGATTTCTCTTTTCTTCTCTCTTTGTTTTCGATTTTTATTCTAAGAAATTAGATTTCTAATTTCAGATTCCGCAGATAAAATTGGATTGCGTGGTTGAATTCAAGTAGGAAATTCAAACGCAAAAGATCAGTTCAGACTCGACGGAGTAACAGTAATTCCTCAATCCACAATTCTGGTAATTAAATTCATAGGAGCATGCAAGGATTTATCTTGTATTTAATTATGCAAAAAATCCATAAATCGATCCGGTTCTGTTTCGTTTTGGTGATTCGGTTCACGGGAAAACCCTACAATTGGTATCAGAGTCAGGTTCTTGATTTATGGCTCTTTTGTGTATAATTAAATTCGATATGCATGTATGTATGAATTTATTGTTGTGGATGGTTTTTGTTCCTCGTGGCAACCCGTGTGATTCAGCCCGCGGTGGTTTATCCGTGTAGGGCTGAATTAATTTTGTAAAATCACGAGAAAATCCGTGATTAGTGTAGATTTGAAAATTTGTAATAGAATAGATTTTCTATAATTTTTCAAATTATTTAATTGGACGGGTCGAGGACGAAGAACGAAGACGAGCCGACGAAGGGTGGTGCACGGCGGCGGCAGGAGGCCGCGCGCGCGTGCAGCCGCGGGCGACGGCGGCAGCAGCAGGCCGCAGCGGCGCGGGCAACGGCACGCGAGGGCGTGCGTCGCGAGTGGCCAGCGGCGGGTGGCTAGACGCGGCGGCGGGCACGCGGCGCAGGGCTTGCGGACAGAGCCGCAGGTGCGCGGTGCGCGCGCGCACGGTGGCGGACCGGCTGTGGCTGTCGTTGGCTGCTGCTGTCCCTGCGGCGGTGGCTCATGTTTTGGTGGTTTGTACAATCCTGTGTAAACCCTAGGGTTTGCATTAGGGTTAGGGCAAATCATCAGATCACAAAGGCCTAAATCCCAAAAGATTTGGTGGATCAAAATTTAGAGGCCCTTGAAGATTTGGGAAGATTTGAAATGATTTAGAATTATCCAAATTAAATTCAAATTCAAATTGTAATAGATAGAATTTATATTTTCTATTTTTGGGGCCACGAGAAATTTTTATTTACCTTAATTGTCCTCGTATGATATGTGATTTATTTATGTGCGCAATCAAGCATGTGTAGATAATAGGAAAAGCATGATTTATCGCTTTTATTATTTACAGCTTTCCAAGCATGCTTATGTGATTAATTTCTTGTTGGATTATATTTTGGGAATTTTCGGGCTTGTATTATTACATGCAAAAATTTGGGAAATATAATGGCAGAAATTATGTGTGCGCATAAAGAAACCTTTTTAAAGAAAAATACTAAGCAGATTTTTTAATTAAAATCAATAGACCTCCACAAAGTGGTCCTAGGCTGTAAGTGTATCTCTCGTTCTAGTAAACGTCTACGAGTGTAGCTTGCTAGTTCCTAGAGGTGCATGGGTACGGTTGTTGGGATTTATAGACAAACAATTTAAATCATGTGAATAGTGGGAGGGCTTTGCGTAAACGTCTACGAGTGTAGCTTGCGTAGATCTCTTTCACAAGTATTCTAGGATTGATTTAAATTATAGATAACAGAAGCTTTAAGGGCTGTGCAGTATGGTTACGTGCCATGCTAAACTGTCTCTTTTGGCTGGAGTTAAATTTGTGGTTAATTGCTTAGAAGCATCTTAGAATATAATGCAAGAATTGCATCCCTGTTCTTGAGAGATGGCTTGGTCTAAGGTTTTCACTAATTATTAATTTCTAGTGTCAAAAGCATCCTGACATGGTAGTGAAATTAAATGGATTGGGGCTTAAAACCCATAGTTCTGGTTGAGGGTGACATCGTAAACGTCTACGAGTGTAGCTTGCGGTGGGAACTCTTGGGCAATTAGTGGAAAACATTTGTATTTGATTTATTAAAAGGTTTTCAATGCATTTGTTTTCGAAGTTCTACATGTATGTTCTTATTTAAGATTCTTTATTATTTCGGATATGTCTATGTCTAGTGTCATCAATATTCTCTCACAAAATTCTCTAACTGGTCCAAACTTCCTGGAATGGAAATGCAACCTTGAATACACCCTGATTGCGGAAGAACACATGTTGTCCTACAAGTACTTTGTCTTATAAGTGCCCACTACTGAATCCTCGCAAGAGGAAGTAGACTATTACAACGAGTGAGAGAGCACGTAGTTTCCATGACTCACCTCATGGATTAGCTAACTATGCACAGTAGAGGTATCGACGTTGAGGCTAAGGTCGATATCATACTAAACTCTCTACCCAAATCCTTTGAGAGTTTCAGACTGATTGTTGTCATGAACAAGAAGGAGTATACTCTTAACGAGTTGCTCAATGACTTGATGGCAACAGAATCGGTTATGAATTCTTAGAAGGTTGCCTTAGCCACTTCTGGTAATCACTCTGCTGTATCGAAAGGTATGAAGCCGAAGAGAGCGATTAAGAAGAAGGCTGAGAAGGGAACTGCGAAGGACATGGGAGCTGTTAATAAGCATATGGGGAAACTTCGAGGGACAAGTGTTTTCAGGTGTGGTAAGAAAGGACATTGAAGGAAAGATTGTCAGGCCCACAAGGCCAGACAGGGTATGCCATTTGCATGTATAACTGAAGCATGATTAGAGTGCGGCATTGCTCTTCCAAGAGCTGTAAGCGCTGACTTGTTGATCATGTTCTTGTACTTTGCAGGGGACCGTGCCGACAAGGCTAGTGAGTGATGGCAAGAAGATACATTTAAGTACATTTAAGAGTTTATTTGTGGGCCGTGGTTTATCGGCAGGAGAAATTTCATCAACTTTCTATGGATATTTGTTATTTGTGATTTCAATCACTGGCGATAACAATGTCATTCATCATGCAATGTTGATTTATACTCTTTATGTTACTACGATCAAATATGTCCTTTATATTTCATGTAATTCATCCGTAATTGATAATCCTAGAACAAGAAAACTTACTTCTTCTGATGAGGATCTTACATATCCCTGGCACTTGAGACTGGGCCACATCAGCTTGAAGCGAATTCAGAGACTTGCAGATGACGGTACATTGGACTTAGTCCGGGATGTACCTTATCAAGTCTGCGAATCCTGCATCGAGGGAAAGATGTCAACTAGGCTTTTCAAGGCTAGTCAGTCTCGAGCAGAGGAAGTGGTGGAATTGATCCATTCTGACTTATGTGGACCGATGTCCCCGCAGGCTCGTGGAGGGTACGAGTACTTCGTCACTTTCATTAATGATTACTCAAGGTACGGATACGTTTACCTGCTTCGCTACAAGTCTGAATGCTTTGAGAAATTTAAAGAGTTCAAGGCTGAAGTAGAAAAGAAGGTCGGGAAAACAATCAAGTCACTGCGATCTGACCGCGGTGGCGAATATCTCGGTAACGAGTTCCTGCAGTATTTGTCAGAAAATGGGATTACATCCCAGTGGACTGCACCGGGTACTCCCCAGCAAAATGGTGTAGCTGAAAGAAGAAATAGGACTCTTCTAGAGATGGTAAGATCAATGATGAGTTATGCAAACTTACTAATTTCGTTTTGGGGCTACGCATTGGAGTCAGCAGCTTACGTGCTTAATGTGGTGCCTTCTAAATCAGTTCCTAAGACGCCTTCTGAGCTCTTCCTTGGTCGCAAACCTAGTTTGTGCAAGTTTAGAGTATGGCGTTGTCTGGCACACGTACTGTCGAAGGAACCTGATAAGTTAGAAAGCAGGTCAAAAGTAATGTTGTTCATAGGGTATCCCAGGCAAACGAAAGGTGGTTACTTTTACTGTCCTGAGAGTCAAAGAGTCGTTGTTAGCACCAACGCTAGATTCTTGGAGGACGAGTATGTGAGTAATCACAAGTCAAGGAGTGATATCGTTCGTCAAGAAATTGAGAACGAGAATGCAATTCCAAGGGAAGGGGAACGTGTAGATGTGGGTGCACCTGTGAGAGGCACAGCACCACAGACACGTTCTTCAGTGCAAGGTGCAGGACCACAAGTTACTGCACCTACTACTGACACGGCACCGATGCCTCGTCGTAGTGGAAGAGTTATTTTTCCAGTCAGAAAGGTACATGTTCGTGGGTGAGTCTTCAGACTTGAGCCCGGAAGACGGACATGAGGACTCTGACCCACTGACTTACGAAGAGGCAGTGCAGGACAATGATGTTGCCAAAAGGTGTGTCGCCATGGATTCTGAAATTGAATCCATAACTGCTATGGATGTATACCAGAAAACTGATTTGCCGGATGGCTTTAGGGCCATAGGGTGCAAATGGGTATACAAGAGAAAGAAAGGGGTGGATGGAAAGATCTCGGCTTTTAAAGCCAGGATGGTGGCAAAAGGTTATAGTCAGAAAGAGGGCATTGACTATGACGAAACCTTTTCACCCGTAGCCATGCTCAAATCCATCCGGATACTCCTTGCCATAGCTGCGCATATGGACCTCGAGATCTGGAAGATGGATGTCAAAACCGCTTTTCTAAACGATTACCTTGAAGAAGGTTGGGACATCTATATGCAGCAACCCGAGGGTTACATAAGCAAGGGCGAAGAACATCTTGTCTGGAAGCTTAGGAAGTCCTTGTATGGACTTAAGCAAGCTTCAAGGTCGTGGAACTTACGTCTCCCCTCCCCGAGCCCCTCCCCTGGGCTGCAGAACTCAAGCAACAAACAAGGAACTCCCTAACAACAACCTAAATAGCTCAACAAGACTGAAAGCAAGGAAGTGAAGCCCTTACAGTTGATATTTCCTACTATCAGCTAAGAGTTAGCTCCTATGCTTTCTCTCTGGTGTTCGCCCCCTTCTCTCTACGCTTTTAGGTGCTACGAGAGGGGGCTCACCCGGGAGAGAAAGACCGTCAGCTTTGGGCTGGAGATTGGCGATTGACTGAGCGTGCTTTGGCAGCTCGTGGTGGAGTACTCTCTGATGGATTCGCTCTATTATTGCCTCCTATTTTTGAGGGAGTTTTCAGGATTGAGCCGCGTGGCGATACCCGCGAAAAAAAAAAAGACTATTCGCTCTTTGGGGTGGGCCTTTCGTACTCCAATCCGTACGGGGAAAGGACAATTATTCAATAAAAGAATCTAGTGGATGGGGTTCAATATTTATGAAAAGCCAGGGTTAAAATGATCCTTGTTAGGGAACCAAGACAAGAATTCTTACTAATAATAAGAAAGGGTTAAGGGCCTCTAACGCCTATAAATAGAAGCTTCTTTCAGTCTCTATTTGGCAAAGCAAAGGGAGATGGGGACTTTAAAGTCGGCAAGAAAGAGCTTTAGCCATGGATATCGTTGGAAGACTTGCTGAAATTCAACAAGAAATACAACGATGTGATTAAATCCTATGGATTTGCACAGTTGGAAAATGAAAGTTGTGTTTACCGACTTTGTGTCAGTGGGAGCGTGGTCTTCCTTGCACTATACGTTGATGACATACTCCTATTTGGAAACAACGAGGGAGTGATGTCGGAAATCAAAGTTTGGTTATCCGAACAGTTCCAAATGAAGGATCTGGGAGAAGCTGGCTACATTCTTGGGATTAAGGTCTTACGAGATCGTAAGAGAAGAATGTTGAGCTTATCCCAGGCATCCTATGTGGATACTGTGATAGCCCGGTTCAGCATGCAACTCGCCAAGAAAGGCTTACTACCTTTCAGACATGGCGTTCATCTTTCTAGTGGGCAGTGTCCTCAGACACAGTGGGAGAAAGATGAGATGAGTCTTGTACCACATGCTTCGGTAGTGGGTAGCCTCATGTATGCGATGTTGTGTACCAGGCCAGATATATGTTATGCCGTTGGCATGGTAGCAAGATATCAGTCTTAACCCTGGACAGGCGCACTGGACTGCTGTAAAGCACATCCTCAAGTATTTGAAAAGAACTAGGAATTTCTGCCTAGTTTATCAAAGTGAGGATTTGTGCCCTGTGGGTTATACAGACTCGGAGACCAGGATGAGAAGAAATCGACATCATGATATGTGTTTACCCGGGGAGGTGGAGCTATATCTTGGAGGAGCTCAAAGCAGAAATGCATTGCTGACTCCACCATGGAGGCGGAATATGTCGCCGCCTCCGACGCTTCGAAAGAGGGGGTATAGCTCCGGAACTACCTTTTAGAGTTGGGCGTGATCCCGAGTTTGCCGAGGAGCATCACAATTTATTGTGATAACTCTGGTGCAGTGGCAAACTCAAAGGAACCGCGGTCTCACAGGGCAAGCAAACACATAGAGAGAGAGTACCATATCATACGAGAAATTGTTTCGAGGGGCGATGTGCTGATTAAGAAGATTGACACTGCTGATAATCTTGTTGATCCATTTACAAAGAGCTTGCCGCAGAAAGTTTACGAAAGACATATTCGTGAGCTGGGTCTGAGGTGGATGCCAACCACTGACAGTGGTTAAAGAGACAGCAGACAAGATAGACGGACTGTATACTCTGTAATAGCTTAGTTATGCTTTGAGTATAAGTGGGAGATTGATGAGTTTTGTATACTAAAAGCATTTATTATAATGAGTATACAACAGTTTATTTCTCCTATCTGTTAACAATCTTACATGTATGAACAATGGTATCCTCTTGTCTCACCGATAGGGATGATCATACGGCGTGTTGTAGATCGCAGAAGACAGTATGATCACTTGACCTAGTGAGACATAAACCTGACCACAGCCGAGACAGCGTATGAGGATACGTCTGTCCACATGGCTGCGGTATTGTCGGAATAAGTAGTCTGTCTTAGTTACTTGACATGCTGGTACGCAGAGGTGGCGTATTGATGGAACGCAGTGAGATGTATTTGCCTGTCTGACATCAGCGAATACAAGATCTCGTTATATTGATTGAGTCCAAACCTTAACGAAGGTTCAGGGGTTTGCACAGGTTGACTGTTGCTTTGACTTGCCATGGTGGAGAGCCTAAGTAATGTGCTCGTATATCCGCATCTTGGGTAACAGCAGTTCGTGTAGTATCGCCTGAGACTGGGTTTAGGTAACAATATTCGAGTAATAGGATGGGGACATTCCCTGAGGAGCTCAATAATATTCATCGTGTCAAAGTCCTTCAGGCTGATTAAATTTAAGCACGAGTGATATAGATTGAGTGGTACTACTCAGGAATAATAAGATATTAATTAATTGTAGTTAGAGCTTGTCAGAGGCTCCGATTAATTAATGGATGTCCGCCAACCTTAAATTTGGGGATTCTCAATTAATGCAGCCCGTTCTCATAACGTGGTAATAAAGGGGTAGGTCAGTATTAATTCTGTGGTGAAAAAGAATTAATATTAATTAATTAATTATGTCATGGGTTGTGGACAAGGGAATTAATTAATTATAGGCCTACTTTATTATTTGCATTAGGTCCCAGGACTGGCCCAATTAAATATGCTGAAAAAGGACCCAGTAGCCCATTAGGGATAAAACCCTGGGTCAATAAATAGACCATTCTCTCTGAAAACCCTAGCAACTGTTGAACACATTAAAATCAGTGAAACCCTAGAGGCAGAGAGAGAGTGGGCGGGGCCTGTAGAGGGGAGAAGAAGGATTTTTCTGCTCCGGCCTACAACACAGATATGTGGAATCGTCACCAGTAGCAGATCTGAGCAGCATTGGGACACAGCCCTGAAGATCTAATGTGGAGAATAGATTTCTCTTTTCTTCTCTCTTTGTTTTCGATTTTTATTCTAAGAAATTAGATTTCCAATTTCTGATTCCGCAGATAAAATCGGATTGCATGGTTGAATTCAAGTAGGAAATTCAAACGTAAAAGATCGGTTCAGACTCGACGGAGTAACGGTAATTCCTCAATCCACAATTCTGGTAATTAAATTCATAGGAGCATGCTAGGATTTATCTTGTATTTAATTATGCATAAAATCCATAAATCGATCCGGTTCAGTTTGGTTTTGGTGATTCGGTTCACGGGAAAACCCTACACCTCTTACTGCGCTCCCGCAATACTTTTACCCCTAGGATGTATCCTGCCTCCCCAAGGTCCTTCATATGAAACTGCTCGGAAAACCACCACTTTATGCCCGACAATACTTCCACATTGTCGCCAAATGGGAGAAGATCATCTACATAAAGTGCAAGGAACACCACGCTTCCGCTGACACATAGACGGTACACGCAACTCTTGTTTGAGCATTGTGAAAATTCATAGGATTTAATCACTTCATCAAAACGTAGATTCCATGACCGTGAAGCTTGTTTAAGTCCATACAGTGACTTCTTTAGCTTCTAGACCAAATGTTCTTCGCCCTTCTGCACATAACCTTCTGGTTGTTGCATATAAATGTCCCTACCTTCTTCAAGGTACCCGTTTAGAAACGCGGTTTCGACATCCATCTGCCAGATTTTCAGGTCCTTATGTGCTGCTATGGCTAGGAGTATACGAATGCACTTAAGCATGGCTACCGGTGAGAAGGTCTCGTCATAGTCTACACCTTCTTTCTGACTATAACCCTTCGCCACCAGCCTTGCTTTGAAAGCTGTAATTTCACCATTCGCTCCTTTCTTTCTTTTGTATACCCATTTGCATCCTATGGCTCGACAACCATTTGGCAAATTAGTTTTTTGGTATACATCCATAGCCATAATGGATTCTATTTCCGAATCCACGGCGATCAGCCAATTGTCTGCATCTTTATCAGATACCGCCTCGTCATATGTCCAAGGATCGGTATCATCCAGTTCATTTTCCGGGATCATGTCAGAAGACTCTCCCACGAACATGTACCTTTCAGGTTGGTGGATAACCCTCCCACTGCGACGATGCATCTGAAATGTGTCAGTAGTTGGCATAGTACGTGTTGGTCCCATACCTTGCATTAGTGACAGTGTTGGTATAGCCTCACCTGTTACAGGTGGATTTACCACTACACTGGGCTTTCCTGATAGAATTGCTTCCTTATCCTCAAGCGTGGAGGATAATTTCACTCTTGGATCTGTGGTTTCTTACATATTCGTCCTCCAAGAATCTTGCGTTGGTACTGACAACGACTTTCTGATTCTCAGGACAATAGAAGTAACCACCTTTCGTTTGCCTGGGATATCCAACAAACAGCATCATCTTACACCTACTTTCTAATTTATCAGGTTCCTTTGTCAGCACATATGCTGGACAACCCCAAACCCTCACTCTGTTCAAACTTGGCTTTCGCCCATACCAGAGTTCCAAAGGTGTTTTAGGAATTGATTTAGAAGGTACCAGGTTAAGCAAGTAGGCCGCTGTCTCCAAGGCATATCCCCAAAACGAAATCGGAAAGCTTGCATAACTCATCATCGACCTGACCATTTCCAAGAGAGTTCTATTTCTTCTTTCCACTACACCATTTTGTTGAGGGTTTCCTGGTGCAGTCCACTGGGATGTAATCCCATTGTCTGACAAGTACTGCAAGAACTCGTTACTGAGGTATTCTCCACCACGATCTGATCGTAGTGTCTTGATACTCTTACCTAGCTTCTTTTCTACCTCGGTCTTAAATTCTTTGAATTTCTCAAAGCATTCAGACTTATGGCAAAGCAAATAGACATATCCAAATCTTGTGTAATCGTCAATGAATGTGGCGAAGTACTCATAACCTCCACGAGCTTGCGTGGACATTGGTCCACATAAGTCAGAGTGGATCAATTCCAACACATCCTCTGCTCGAGACTGACTTGCCTTAAAAGGCCAGGTCGTCATCTTTCCCTCTATACAGGATTCACAGATTTGATGCGGTACCACTTGAAAAGAATCCAAGAGCCCATCGCATGCTAATCTTTTAATCATATTTACATTGATGTGACCTAGTCTCAAGTGCCAGAGATATGTTTGATCCTCATCGGAAGAAAACTTTCTCTTTAAATGATTATTATTATTGGATGAGTTTGCAACATTCACGGAAGATTTATGCATACAATCATTGATATAGAGAGAGTCAATCAGTTTACCATGACATATAACACCGTTATTACCATTGATAGAAACTCCACTATCAAAAATAACTGAATATCCATCATTAAATAATTTGGAAACTAAAATTAAGTTTCGCAGAAAAACTGGCACATATAAAACATCTCTCAAAATCATAACATTGTTTTCAAAGCATAAAGTAAAATCTCCAATAGCTACGGCTGAGACTCGCTCTCCGCTGCCCATTGAGATGGTATCTCGTCATGTTTCAGCTGCCTTGTCGGCCTGAACCCCTGCAAAGTATAACAAACATGATCAGTAGCTCCAGTATCCACTACCCAAGAATGGGTAGAAACCGATGCTAAACATGTTTTCGTTATAAATGCACATGACGTACCTTGTCTACCCGTGCCAAGCACTAGACAATCTACTTCACTTCGCTTGCGTTTGCATGGCCTGATGACATCTTCTGCTAGATCAACTTTATATAACCTTTCAAGCATTTCTTTTGCTTCAGCAACTGTCTTGTCAAAAGATGACAAAGTTGGAGCAAATTCCAATGCTCTAAGGTCAGATTCCTCTCGCATCAGGGCTGAGAGTAACTCAGGAAGAGTAAATTCGCGCCTGGTACCGTGGGACTTGATGAAGACATTATAAGAATCAGACAGAGGGTGCAGGACAATGTTAATTTTCGCCCGCTTACTGACTTGTCCACCTCTCTTTCTGTACTTTCTCATAATCCTCATCATACTAACGAAGTGCAGAAGCAACGAACTCCCATCAGTCATCCTCTTGCAGACCAGGTCCTCCACAAGATTATAACTGACAGTTCGTCTCACCTTCCCATAAACTTTCAAAAGGTCCCTCCATATCTCAACGGCAGTTCGGAACTTCTTGTACTTGAGCTTTAATTCTCTAGACAGACTGTTCATGATGAGTCTGCGGACAAACTCATCAGAAGCTACCCATCTTTCATAGAGCACTCGCTCATAACTAATACAGTTCCAATATTTGGGAGTTAGAGGGTCCATGTAAAGTATATGGGCATGTTTTGCAGTGCAGAGTATTTCCATGAAGCATAACTTCCACTCAGGAAAATTCGGACAAGTTAAAGGGTTTGTTATTAAGAGTTGACAACGTGAGCAATAGACATGTCTGAAAAAAATAAATTAAAACATAAATTAAAGCATAGTCGCAAACTATTGAAACAATTAAATATTGAAACCTTATGCTAAAGCAATATTAATGTTTCCTACAATTTGCCTAAGTATTACTATTGCAAGCCACACATGTGGACATTTACAACAAAACACTTAACCAGACTGCATCTTTCAATTCCAATCCTTTAATTCCAATCAATGCCCAGGTTCCTTAGACAAATGGAATTAATAATTGGAGACTAACTTAAGACCATATTATCCTACTGAGAAGGGACATCACAAATGAGTTATACTCTAAATAATATCTAAGCTAGCTTACCACCAAAGTCAACCCTCCCATATAAGGATCTATTAGAACACACTTGATCCCTATAATAAGGTTGTCTCATTTAATTCAATCCCTAGAGAACTTATGAAAATTTAATACGCAAGATACACATGTAGACGTTTACGCATGAACTCCCACTTCTCACATGAAATAAATGTTTGTTATAAGAAATCCTATCTATTAGAATTTATGAATAATAAATTAAGTAAGCTACACATGTAGACGTTTACCTAATAAATTACCCACTTCCAATAAAGGATCGCTTTGTGGAGGTCTTACTAAATTATGAGCTTAGTAATTTTTAGTTCATAAGGTTCAATTGCACAGATTATATTATGTAGCCATAATTATAACATTGCTAAAATTCTATCATGCATAGCATGAACCCCGAATTTATAGTTATAATTAATTACACAAAATAAATCACATAGCATTCTATAAAGCTATAAATAAAAGCATTAAACGTGCTCCTATTATCTACAACATGCTTATATGCTGCGCAATTAAATTAAACACATATATCATGCGAAAACAGATAATAAAACAAATAAAAAATGTCCTCGTAGCCCCATGATACAAAATAAAATTAATTCTAACTATTACAATTATACAGATCTTCAACTGGCCTCCCACTACTTGGACTGTGATCTGAATTTATTTTCTGAATCTGGGCCTCCAAGATTTGATCCACCAGAAAATTGGACAACTGGGCCAGTGAACCAAATCGCAGGCCTAGGCACACATTGCAAGCCCAATAGCCCGCGAGAACTTGGCCCGACGAGCCACCACCGGCGAACCACTGCTGCCGGCAACTCGCCACCACCGTGAGGGCTCTCGGAATCGCGCAACAGCCATGCATGTACGTGCATGGTTGCAGCCCGCGATACTGCCTCCTCCGGCCGTTGCCCATTTCGCATGCCGCTGCCCCGGCTTCCCCCGACTGTCGCCCGAACTGCCGTTCACCATCTTCTCCACCGTCGGCTACCACGACTCGCCGGAAAACATGCAGGGAGCGCAACGTGAGAGACGCGCGCGCAGCATGCAAACCCTAGGGTTTGCGATGACCCACGCGCGCGAGCCACCCTGTCGGACCGCCCCCAGCCCGCGCCTCCAGCCGCGAGCCGCTGCCGTCACCACCTGGCTCCTGCCGACGTCGACCGAGGGAGGGAGGAGCGCCGCTGGCGTCGCGCGCAGGTCTGCCGCATACAGCGCACGCGCCTCGCACCCTGGCCGCCGTCCCCGGCCTCCTGCTGCTCCACCCCCGCGTCGCCTGGCCAGCCTCGGTCGCGGGGCTGCTGCACGTCGCGCGCGTGCGCCGCGCGCTGAAACCCTGTCATGGCCGCCACGCGCCTGCTCTGCCGTGCCGCCGTGCACGACCGCTGTGCACGGCCCTGTGCCGTACCGGCACCATCGTGCATTGTGCGGCTTTTTGTTCTTCGTGTTCTTCGTTCTTCGTTTTACAAATTTAATTTTTGAAATAAAATATTACATTTGAATTATCTAATTACATTCTTAAAATCTAAATCTAACCACGGATTTATCTCGTGGGTGAAAAATGAATCCATTTAAAGGAGCGGATTAACCCTAGAACCACGAGGACGAAAAAAATGAACATACAATCCAAAACCCATGCAATCATTCAATAATAATTATCATGCAGATCATAGGCAATATTATTTTTCCGATAGAGCCAATTAATTAAACTTGGCTCTGATACCAATTGAAAGGATTCGTGAGTTGAATCACGAAGTCCGTTTGCCAAGGATCGTTAATTGGAATATCAAAATAAATTGCTATGCCTATGATTAATCCTAGCATGCTCCTATTGAATATGCATAAGGTGGTTTATGCTGAATACCTGGATTGCGAAACCCTGAAGAACGAGTGCGCGGAGATGCCTCTTGATCTTTCCCACGCACAAAGATTTAATTCCTAACAGATTGAGGAAATAAATCTAATGAAAATAAGATAATTATTTTTGAATAAACAAGGAGAGAGACAAGAGAGAAAATCCTTCTGATCTGATCTTCTGATCTGTATCCTAACTCAATCTGAATATCTGGTGAAGATTCCCTTCAGATTCCTTGCCCGATTGAGAAGCAGAATTTCCTTCTCGTTTCTCAGATCTAGTCAATCACCACAGCTCCCAAAACCTGGTTTGCTGTGTGCAACTTATGAGATCTGAGGAACTGAGGCCTATTTATAGGAAAATACTGGACTTCTATTGGGCTTGAGTTTCATGGGCCAGACCAGGGACCAGAATGCAAATAGCAAATAAGGCCTATCAATTAATTAATTCTCATATTAAACCCAGAATATAATTAATTAATTAATATTGATTCATTCCACCAGAGAATCAATATTGTCCTACCTATTTGCTACCATGTTTTGAGGTACGTGTTGCATGGGCTCGGTATATCCTCACATATAAGGTTACAGACATTCATTAATTAATTTAATCTCTGACAAGCTATTTAATTAATTAACATCTTATATTCCTGAATCAATCCACTCAAACCTTTTCACTTATGCTTGAACTTAATCAGCCTGTAGGACTTTAGCATAATGAACCTTTTGAGCTGTTCAGGGAATGTCACCATCCTATACTGGATGTGGTTACCTAGTTCCAGTACCAGACAGTCATACACAAACTATTGTTACCCAAGATACAGATATACAAGCTCAACTAGAGCATTTCACTGCAACTTAAAGTAATACACAATCTGCATATACTTCTGTACCTTCATATAGCCTTAGGATCACATCAAGCCATAGAGATCTAGATTCTTTTAATTTCAGATAAAAGAATTGATCTCGACTTAGGTCTTTATCAATGTGTGCCCCACACCAGCATACCAAGCCATCCAAGATAAGATGTTTATTACTGCGTATGCTGCAGCCTATACCGACAGTTTATCCTGGAATTGTCTCAGCTGTGATAACCATTTATATCTCGCTAGGTCAAACGTTACATACGATCTTCCGTGATCTTCTACACACCGTATGATCTCCCTATTGACGAGATAAGAGGATAATTGCGTTTGCGACACATGTTTGTTAATTCAGACAGGAGATGAACATACAATATTTATGATTCCCAGTATATTAACCAATCGACCTTGTACATAATATACCAATCATAATGCTTTCAGTATATAAATCCATCATTTCCATGTATCATTTTTCTCAATCATATTCAGCTCCTTCTGCATTGCAAGTATCCATTTGTTTTCTTTTGCAGCTTTAGTATAGCTAGATGGCTCAAGTGTAGCTATATTGCATCGCTCATAGATGTCTTCCAATGTTCTAGTTCCTCTAACTCCAACTGCATTTTCATCATCTATCACTTTTTCAACTTGATTCTCTTGAATTTCATCATCAATGTCCATGAATATACTTGAATCTTCAATTTCATTCTTGCTCCAATTCCACTTTGCTAATTCATCAAACTTGACTCACAAGTATCTTTTCATACTTCAAGTTAAACAATCTGTAGCCTTTAGTATGACTGCTATATCCCAAGAACCTGCAAGCTTCAACCTTTTCATCAAGTTTCCCTCTTTTTGCTTCTGGAACTTGAGAGTAACAAATGTAACCAAATACTTTGATATGCTCTACAAAAGGCTTAAACCCATGCCAAGCCTCAAAAGGAGTTTTATCATTCAAAGCTTTAGTAGGCAACAAGTTTAAAAGATAAACATAAGTATTTGCTGCTTCAGCCCAAAATTTCTTTGGAAGATTTTTTTCAAACAGCAAACATCGAGCCATTTTCATCACTGTTCTATTTTTCCTTTCACTCACTCCATTTTTTTTAGGAGTGTAAGGAACTGTTGTAGAATCCCAGCTTGAGTACAAAAATTCTTGAATTCATTTGATGTATATTCAGTTCCATTATCTGATCTAAGCATCTTGATATGATGTCCAGATTGCTTCTAAATCAGAACTTTGATTTTTTGAAACTCAAGAAAAACATCAGATTTGTGCTTCAAGAAGTATACCCAACAATATCTGGTGTAGTCATCAATGAACAACAGAAAGTACCTACTTCCATTTAGTGATGGTATAGTCATCGGTCCACAAACATCAGTGTGAACAAGCTGCAACTTTTATGAAGCTCTCCAGGTACTTTCACTAAATGGAAGTCTACTTTGTTTTCCATATTCACAAACATCACAAACATCATCTTTACAAGTTATGGCAGGTAAATCATGAACCAACATGTTTGAATGCATTTTTTTCAAATTTGAGTAGCTAAAATGCCCTAGCCTTTTGTGCCACAACCTTGTATTATCTTCTACACTAACTCACAACCAAAAGGATCATTAATGAAGCATGTCATATCTTGAAAATGTAGAGTGTATTGTTTCTCTAGCATTTGTCCCACACTCAAAAGGTTTTGACTTATATCAGGTACGAACAAAACATCATTGATGAATTTAGTACCTGATGGTGTATCAATTTCCACAACACCTTTTCCTTTGACATCAGCATGATCACCATTGCCAACCGTCACTTTTGATGTGTAGGAAACGTCCAACTCTTTGAACATGCCAATATCATGGGCCATGTGATTTGTACAACCACTATCAATGATCCAGACTTCTTTGTTTTTGTTTGCAGCATAAAATGTAGCCACAAAGAGCTTTTTCTTCATTTTCTTCTTGATTTTCAGCTACTCGTGCTTGTTGTCTTGGTTGGTTGGTTTTGTTCTTGCATACCTTTTCCACATGACCTAATTCATTGCATGCTCTGCATTTTACATTAGGCCTCCACCGACAAAATCTTTCAGTATGGCTCCTCTTTTCGCAATGAGGACAAGGAGGATAAGTTTCCTTTTTGCCTCCAAATTTGTTGTTTTCTCCTTCCTTTTTCTCATAGTTTTTCTTATCACCATATTTCTTCTTTCCACCATAGTTGCTTGGTTGTCTTCCTTTGAGCTTCGCTTGAAAAGCACCCTCTGTAGTGTCTTCAAGCCTTAATGCTCTTCTTTGCTCCAAAGCTTGCAAAGCATTTACAAGTTCTGCCAGAGTGATTTTTGAAAGGTCTCTTGAGTCTTCTTCTAGGGAAAAGATTTTTGATTCAAACCTCTCAGGTACACTCACAAGAACCTTTTCAACTATTCTATTTTCTGGCAACTCTTCTCAAAGCAACCTAATTTGATTAACTACCCTAAAGAGTTTATCAGCATACTCTTTGATAGTTTCTGAATCTTTCATCTTGAGGACTTCAAATTCCCTTCTCAAATTCAACACTTGACTCTGACGAGTTCTATCACTCCCCTGAAACTCTTCCTTTAACTTATCCCTACCCTCTTTTGCAGTTTCACATGCCATAATTCTTGTAAAAATTGCTTCAAACATGGCTGAATGAAGGCATGATAGAGCTTTGATTTTTTTTTTGCAGATTCATCACTATGTTGCTTGAGTTGAGCAACTGTTGGATTTTCTCTTAGAGGGGTTGGGTTTTTATTATTTTTTAACAACATCCCACAAATCAAAAGCTCTTAAATATTATTTCATTTTAACAGCCCAAATTGGATCATTTTCTCCGGAAAATATTGGGGGTGAGGGAATAGCACAACTACTCGAAGCCTTGACCAAAAGATTACCACAAGATTTTCAAACAAAGTGGGAAGAAGCTTTTCAGGATCTTTTGAAAAACAACCCTTAAAGATCAATCGGCTCTTGATACCATGTTAGTATTTTGAGTGCGAGACCATCTGCACATAAAAAAAGAGAGGAAAAACAGAGAGAACAAACAGAGAAAAAGTTCTTTTCATTTTGCTTTTCATCTTTTACAAAAGGTATATAAAAAAGTGGTTGTAGGAGTCTTCCTAGAGAGGCATTTAATCTTCACCACTACTTTTCCTTTCCACATCTACATAATATTCGAGATATATCAAAAGTCTAACTTTTCATAAGCTGGAACTTAAAGTCAACAAACTAACTCAGCCCCCAACTGACTGAGTTCCAAACTGACTCAGTCCCAAGCTGACTCGGCTCCAAACTGACTTTAGCCCAAACTAACTTCACATATATAAGTATAAAGTATCTAGAAAAGTATCAGCTTCTAACAAAGCCGCTATTCACAAGTTTCAAACATAAGTCTGTTGTCTTTGAGCTTCAAAAGGGTAGAGGAAGGGGTTGGAGTATTGAACAAGATTTAGAGCAGTCGAGAGAGTTCACCATGCATCGTGAGCATGAAATTATCCAAATAGTTGGCAAGAATCCTTTCTTGTGGCACGATCATTGGCCAACTAAAGACTATTCAAGGGTTTTTGAGTGTTTAGTTTTAGTGGAGGATATATCTAGAGTGGCTAATAAGGTTGTCTCCAAGATCAGAGAAATCGGTCTTGAGGAACGACGTAGAGCCAAATTATTGCAAAACGATATCAATACAACATTTCAGATCGGGTCTTATGTTGTTGTTCACATGAGAATTGAAAAAGACTTGATAATACACTGCAAAAAGTTGGAGCAGACATTGAATGTGAGTGAGATTTGTAGCAACAATGAGCAAATTATGCTAATAATTGGAAACATTGTGGGATTGGAAACTCCAATTGTTGTATACCTCGATGTTGCTGATGACCTCCTCGAAGATAGCTCGATACTGGTTGGATGGGACAAAGGTTTCATTCCTCCTGAGAAGAAGTTGGGAGTTTTTTATTCTTACAAGAACCATCCCTATCTAATTCAATCAGCTATCGACTATGAAGTATGCTTGAGGTCTGATGTGTTTGTTGGGAACAACTTCTCGACTTTCTGTAGCATGTTCTTGATTAGAATGGAGCTTAAGGAAAAGTGTGGATTAGATGTTAGATGGCCTTCTTATGCCTACAACCTTGAAGGCGAATCACACGGGCAGTAAATCTGTTGGATGTCAGCCTCCAAGCCATTAGTTATGGTTCTAATCACATTTCTTGTTGATGACTTGAATTTTGTCAAACATGTTGCCACATCTCTTTACTTACATATTTCAAGCGACATGTTTAGACGGGACGAGGAAGAGGGCTCGGTCAATTCAACTCAGTTATTTGGAACTGTCCCTTGACATGAGAAGAATCAGTAGGCTTGCCCAGTAGCTTTTTTAACAATGATCACTCTCGACAGTGTTTTTGGTCTTGTATATCTTAAATTCTTTACTATACTATTGGAATTTGATTATTCATCCATCAAGCTACAAAGCAAAACTATCATACGTTGTAAGTTTTTAATTGCTTCCTTTTCTTGTGTGTAAATCATATGGCATCAGAGATGGAAACTGTAGTTATGTTGAGAGATCATCTTCTCAAAATCTCACTCCAAAGGGTGCTGACTTTTTCGTCAATAATCGATAATTTCTAACTCTGAAATACGCACGAAAACGAGAAAGGAAAAAAATGAGAAATGACTTGGCAAGAAACAAAAATAAGAAAAAAGAATTTAAAACATTAGTCCATTGCTCGGATGTAGTGGCAAAAGTATCTAGTTTGAATGCACACAGAAATGAACTCGATACCGATGAAACAACAAGATTTCAATCAATCCAAAAAGAATCATAGACAAGAAAACAATGAGCCCCAACAACATTGGATGTATGAATGTTGCTACAAACAGGAATCAACATTAGTCTTGACAAAATAAAAAATAATATTTAATAGTTTCTAAATAGAGAATATGTCAACGAAAATCTATAGGCAAGAAAATAAAGCACTAAATCTAAATAGGAACTAGATAAACACAAATTAATATGAAGGCTATTCGACCATCTGATCCTCAACAGGACACTCCACTTCTTCACAACCAACTACAGAAATGTAGTAGTAACCATTTAGCACTCTCTTTGAAGCCCTGACATCCACCAGCAAAGATGTTAATCTGACGTTGCTGATCATGATTTCCTAAATGCTTTAAAATAATCAACAGTTTGTTCAGTAAATACTTTAAACCCATGTCGACTCCAGAATCAATCTATTTTGAGCAAGATGACAATTGAGTTCATGAGTCTAAAGGAAAACATGGATTAAACCCTACTTGATGTAGTCAAAAAAGGGGGAAGAAGTTATGAGTATTGGTATCGGAAGAAGTTCAACCGAACAAAACAAGGGCAACAGTAGTATGATCGAGGAAGACAATGAGAAGAAGAGGATAATGAGAGCAGAGAAGAAAGCTGCCAAGAAGAAGAGAAAAGACAATTAGTTTCTCAGCAAATCCTTACTTCTCTAGTCAGTTCTGTTTTACATTGCTCTAATTATATTTGTACAAATTATTTTTTGTGTGAAATGGAACTCAAATCATTATCCACTTTTTCGACATTGTCTCTTTGCCTCAAAGTATCCTGCTTTGGTTACTAACTAATATTGCACGCTCTAATGCAGTCAATTACATTCCAATGATTAATCAAGAAATATCTTCGCATTACCTTAACATGTTAATGTGGAAGATAGTATTTTTGGGATCAAGAACTTAGGGGGAAGTCAGTTCGAATTTGTAACCCCTTATATAAGTATGGTTTTGGCTACATAAAAAATGTGAAGATTGTTAGAAAATTAATATTTGGATAAGTAAAAACTATTAAGATATTTTTTTTATGAGCCGAACTAAACAAGTCGTCACTCATTCTGTTGAGAGCTGACTCATTAGAACTGATAATATAGAGGGATTCCTTCATGTAAACGTTGTATAGGTTATTGAGCTATAATAGAACTGGAATTATCTCATCAGTCGAAGACTTTCAACAACTGATTGCAATGAATTTGGAAGAAATAAGCAAGGTGATAACTCAACTGATAAGTGATACGACACATCAAGAACTATGAACTAAAACTAACAAAATCGTTCTGACAAACAGTACAGAAAGCAGGTAGAAGATCGACACCGGGAAACTCGCCCAATGGCTTCATTTCAAAAATAGGGAGCCCTCTGAAGTATGAAGACACGCACACACACACGTGTGTGTGTGTATGTATATATGTATATATATATATATATATATATATATATAGGGGAGTGATCTAGGCTGAACAGGTATATGTGAGTGAACAGAGAACAAAATCTAACCATCCATTCCATAAATCAACGTCTTTGATTTAAACTGATCGACTATCATTTTTTACATTCAGGAGTGTCATTAAAAGGGCAAATTGGGGAGAAAAATTTATACGAATGATAAAAAAACTGCAAGTCGATCTTTACGGGTGTAGTTACCAAATAAAATCAACCCACGATCTATACAATCTTAAACGAATATTTAGGGTAGTGGTTGAGTGTCATTAATGTTTTGTAAAATCAACGAAATAAGGTCAAATACAAATCAAAGGGCGACGAAATCGGGAGATATTTGAAGTTCCACTGTTCGAAGACGGCAAAAATTCTGAAAATTCCGGTGAGCATATGTCATTTTTTCATCATTTACTTCACAAATTTTCTGTAGAATACATCACCCAAGTACGAATCAACGACGACGGGTTTCAATGTTTTTTTTTAATTTTAAGTAGGGTTTCAAAGTTTTAGCAGGTTGAATCAAAAACGACGGGTACAACGACACGGAGACATGGGACCGAAGAAGAAAACTGCAGTGGGCTCTTCATCTACAGGTTCTACTCTGGTCGAATTGATGTTTTAATGCATTATTTGCGAATCAAATTAATGATATTTATGTTTTGAGTCTGGAAAAAAATTTGCATTCTAAAAAAAAAACATATAACCGAAAATGCGCGGGATGATTTAAAATTTTCAATTCGGTTGTTCTATCATATTCTTCGTGTGACTATAACATGTAGGTCTCTTCTTTAATGATATATGAACAAATGCTATTTTGTATCATTATCCAAAGTCAAGCATATCATTCTTTGATGAACAAACAATTTTCTCTAAACATATGTTGGAACTTAATATTCTGTATATATCATTAACATTCGAATAACTTATCATTAAATGTAGACTGTTAATATCATTTTTCCACAATGTAAATATTAAAATACAATACGTAGTAATATCATTTTTATGTTAGTTCCATATCATTAGAACAATTTGTTGGTTAGCATTTTTATTTTGCATTCTTTTGTTAATAAATTCAATTTTTGAATTTGAATAATGATAGCCCAACATACATTGTAATTTTAAAAATGCAGGTAGTAAGCGTCCTAGAATTTCAGATGACGAAGACATATTTACGGAAGAACCCCCCCAATCAAAGGGAAAAAAACTTAAGCAAAAAAATGAAAAAAGTGTTAAAGAAAACTAGAATAGAGGGCTCTTTGCCAAAAGAAGTCCGGAGGTTTTAGTTGAAAAGATGAAAGAGTTTAATGAGAACCAGGTTAGAGCTGTGAATGAAATGGGGTTTGGGGGTATATCACAAATAGGCATAAACGAAGTACCAACTAGGTTGGCCATTTGGATTCTAGATAACTTTGAACCCGTTTCATGTAGCATTGTGTTGGATAGAAACCGAAAATTACACATAGCTGAAGAAGATGTCTATCTTACACTAGGATTCCCTAGAGGAAAAACAATGATGGAACGTAGGAAAAAACAGGAAAATGCCTCATTTATCATTAACATTGCCAAGAAATTGGAGAAGAAAAAACATAAATTATTGCCGTCTGTTTTTGAAGAGGAAATGATGAGTGATTTAGAAGGTGGTGAAAAATTCAGAAGATGTTTCCTCATTCTAGTGGAACTGTATCTTATTGAAACTCCAGCTGACGGTTATGTGAATCCTAAAATCCTAGATTATATTATGAATGTAAATGAAATTGCAAACCTGAACTGGTGTGCTTACCTGCTTTCAATCTTGGTTCATACACACAATGCCTGGAGTTCAAGCAAGAAGACAGTTTTCACAGGACCAATGGTGTTTCTAATGGTATGTCATTTTTCTTTACTTATTGTATCATTTAATTACAAATGTAATATCATTTTCTAAGAAATGGAAAATTAGTATATTTTTTGTTGTGATATCATTTTTTAGATTAATGTATATCATTATTATTATTTTGGCATATCATTAAAATTTTCGAATATGTAAATATATGAAAACCTCATACATTTCACATCTTGTTTATGAATTTGATTTTATTAATATAAATGTACCATACATTACTGAAAATTGATTTGGTCTTTAATTTTCATTTCTGATTTTATAATGTATCATTGATTGTTTAATATCACAACAGGCATGCTACGTAGATAGGGTTGTACATTGTTATAGGCCAATAGAGAGAAGTTTTCCAACCATTAGTGGATGGACTGGGGGATTACTTAGGAAAAGGCAAGAAGATGAATTAGCACTGAAAAAGTTTGGGAAGGGACATGTGGAAAAAAGGCTAGACATTAGTGGATTACCCGTAGAGGATATGTTGAGGCTGAAAGCCGTGGTAACAATTTCTGGAGATGATGCTAGCAGGAAAAAGGGAATGTCTGAGTTAGAAGAAAGCACCAATAATTTTTTCAAGGCATGTGGGGAAATGGCATACAGCATGATAAAAGTTTTCAGGTTAATGAGGCAGACACAATTGTTTATCAAACAAAGTAAATGCTTCGATATACCATCTGAATGTGTGAGGGGATTAATTGGTTTGCGGAGTTTAGAATACGAGACAAGGGAGGAAGCTGTAGCTGCTTTGGTTACAGAAATGGCAGAAAAAGGTATGAAAAATGAGATCTGGGTTGAAAACATTGAAAGAATGTATGATGCACTGGACTATAGATTAGACCTAACCACAGAAGAAGATAGTCCAACCTTTAATTTTGGGATGACACAAGATGGAATATTAGGTGGTGAAAATCCGGTAAGTAATACATTTGTTGCTGGTTTCTGAAAGTGTGACATTTTTTTAATACATAAAAAGTATAATAAAATTCAAATACTGATACTTAAAATGCAGGAATCATCGAGAAGAGGTGAAGCAGAGAAAGATAATGTTAACAACATCACTGACGAGGCAATGAACATTGACCAAGTGAGGATTTATTATACATTTTAACATTTTATTTCAAAGTCCTTAATATTTTTAAAGGCAAATAGCTGATATGATACCTTTAAATGCAGGAATCATCCAAAAGAGGAGAACCTGACAAGGATAATGATAACAACATCAATGTCGAGCCAATGAACATTGACCAAGTAAGAAAATATTATACAATTTAAAATTTTATTTTAATGACCATATTCATTTTAAATGCAAATATCTAACAAGCTACCTTAAATGCAGGAATCAAACAGAAGGGGAGAACACGAGGAAGAAAGGGATAACAACGTCAGAGACGAGCCGATGAACGATAATGAAGTAAGTTTACCAAAAATAGTATATATGTAAAATTTCAATGCCAAGATTAAAAAAAATAAAAAAAAGACTCACATATAAAATTGTTGTTTTTTGAATGTAATTTTTAATTAAAACGAAACATATGGAAAAGGGCCAGGAATCCAATGCAGCAGCAGACGTGTTGGAAACGGAAAGCGGGCAAAAGAAAACAGCAGAAAGGACGCAGGTAACGTAATGAACTTTTCATATTAAATTTTAAAAAATAAATTTTTAACGATTTATATAATTTTTTTCCTATATAAAAATGTTACAGTCTGAGATCGAAAACAGTATTTGCTCTGCGGTTGAGGTATTGCAAGTATATTTAAATAATTTATATTGTGAAATGATTAGTAAATAATAATATAAAGCAAAAAAACACATCCAAATTCAATCCAGGCATATATTTATGATGAGGCTCATATACAGTCAGAAATTCAAATGGAAGAAGAGCCTGTCAACAGAGAAGATACAGATGTTGAAGATATTGCAGTGGAAATGGTAATTTCACATCATTTATTTACGAATACTGCTATACAAAAATGAACAAATATTATGTTTCTCTGTGCAGCCAAAAAGAAGACTACGCAAAAAGGTGGTGGCAACAAAACTAACAAGTCCAAAACAAAGGGAAAAGATAGGAGTTGGAAAGAAAATGCAAGTACGAACAACAGCAGAGAAGAAGAAGGGACCAGCACTATGTTCCCTTTACAATACAAAGCCTGCACCTAAAGAAGAAACAATGAGCACAAATG
>JAPKLW010000093.1:893868-961359 GCA_026898455.1 Plectranthus barbatus
TATCGTTTGTGGAGACAAAAGGATTCTAATTTAAGAATGTAATAGAGAAATGGTGATGATGGGAAGATATACTGCAAAAATCTTCTAGTATCATCAATAATCTGTGCTCGATATATTCTAAAGAAGCTCATAATCTTCATCCCACTCTCAACATTTTGTGAAGAACTAAACATCACACCCTTTCCTGCCTGTAAAACCTAGCGATGTGTTCATGGTAAGGCTTTCGAAGACTGAAGACACCCAAACAACCTAGCATGTGGACACGTGTGGTAAAGCTTGTATCTGTTTGGACCAGGTTGACGTAGGCGCTTCCCAAATCAGAACAGAACAACTTGCAACGTGGACTAATTGGTTGAAAACACAGAGGACTTAGGATCTTTTTGAAACTGTTATAGACTAGTTACATAACTTATTATGTTATCTTAGTGACTTTCGATTGAAGAGACCGAAGTGTGGATGTAGGATCATTTGGCATCCGAACTACTATATACCTTGTATTATTTACTTTCATTCTTTATCTTTCGTGCTTGCTTATTTAGAACCCATTAACTTGTCAAAGTTATTGAAGCATATTCAAAAAGTGCTAAACTATAACTTGTCTTACAACATTCTCAAGTACTAAACTGACAGTGTTATCATCAGTATTGGGCATAATCACACTTCAAGACTTCTACTACGTGCTTATTATGATAATTGGGACCAACAAGTGGTATTAGAGCAGTTGATCTTACGACTGATTATTTTGTGTCGATTTGGACCAAATCCCCTATCTGTTTTGCACCGAAATATGTATACCTTATCAAGGATGAAAGAACATAATAAAACTCGACAAGTTTATCAAGAAATCCGCTAAGCAAAGAAGGAGAAATGAAAAGGAATTATCCAGAACTATAGATGCCATCTCTAAGGGACAAGGGAAATTTCGTCTTCATATAAACAAAGCCTTATCAACAAATTGCCAGCATTAGTGTTACCTTGGAACTGAGAAAATGCTCGCATCCAACATTTGTTTTAGATGCAGATCATATGTAAGGTATTATCCAACTAAATCTAAAATACTATCTCCATATTAAATCAACTAGGTCCAACTAAATTTAAATCTAAAATATTGTCTCCATATTAAATTAACTAGGTCTAAGCTCGTATTGACAATTTTATGAATCATTTTTGGACAACAATGAAAAGATTCCATATCCGAAGAATTGATCATTCTTCAAGGCAGCAATAGTATTATGATTAGATCTAGACCGATGATTTTAGGGGTTTGATTATTAGCCATAGATTAGACCCAGAAATGTGTGTACCCTCTTGTTTTTTATAGAGAAGATGAGTGTCAACTTTATCATATTCCTCATTTCTTTATCTTCTTCAAAATGCTTCTCAATACCTCTTCCTCTAAATTCAATGGGAAAATTCTTAGTTCCTCAATTTACCATGTCATGATCATATCTCTATCCTCAGATTGCCTCATCAACCATGTTTAATATTCTAATAAGGTTTGTATTGACAGGATTGCACCTCAATCCTGGATACGAAAATTTCAAATTCTCTACGTATCAAGATTTTCCTACCACATGTTGTCAGGAAGAAGCCTCTTCTGAAACCAATGAACTTTGATATGCTTCACTCTTGACTAGGTTAGAGGGTGACAGCGGTTGATCAGAGTGAACTAATCAAGCATCACTTTTATTTGAGCGACCGTTCCGTTATGACTCATGTGCTTCATTGGCACTTTCGTGTGTGAACTGACTGCGAATGCTAGTGCTTGTGATGGAGAACACAACTTAGAAGCCATGTCTTTGGCTGAGTTGTTTCCATTCTGGACTCTGAAAGAAAGGTTGATTAAACCAGCCAAAGAAGAGATAACTAGAGCAACAGCACAAACTGGGTCAACTAAAGTCTTCACTGAAGAAAAACCCAATTGAGATTGAGAGAACTCTCAGTCGAAATAAGTCTCCACGAGTTATCTCTGAATTAGTGTTGTATATAGAGCATAAGAAATCGATCTCTACTCTTGGAATTGTTTATCGACTACATGGATTACCTTGTAATTGAAATCTATTTTATTTTCATAAGTTTATCAAAGTTGTTTGCATTTCAATGTCATTTCTTTAATAGCTTTTATAGTAACCCACCATCATCATAATTTTGGCTATATAAACTAACAAATGAGAAAAGTCAGTTGTAAAATAGACCACTTTGAGTGGGACATTCGATAACTCACTAACAGTTAGTTGACTAATTGGTAACCCCAACCATCAATTTTAAAGAGGACTTGTAGTGTAAGTCCATTCCTTTGTTACACTCTTTAAAATTAAACTATAACTGAGAAGTCTTTCTATTCAGGAAAGAGAAAATCTCTTATTATCGTTTTACATTTTCCGAAGACTTAGAAAAGGACAAGTTCGCATTAACATAAGAACACATCACCTTGTTTCTCTCATGAAGTAACTAGCTAGTTTATTATATAACACACTACAATTTATCTATTATGAATATACTATTTTGAAGTATGCAAAATATGACTGAGTCTAAGCTCTCAGTCGTGGACTTACAAATTGTTCTTACATCTATTATTTCATCATATCAAATGTTTGTGGAATACAACTGAGTATCAACTCTCTGTTGTTGAATATCAATATTAGTACGACTAATTACAAGCCTCAATCATTAGTTTAGTATTCAGAGGAAGAATGAAAAGCATGATGGATAGACATCAAATGTGGTTCATGTTGTCAAAAAGTAGAAATGTGACCATGAATATAGTTTATGACATGGAATATATAGGACAATCAATCTTAGAAGAAAATAAGTCGTCTAAGAGTTGACAAAATAAAAGCCATTAGTTGGGAAAGCCAATCATTGCGAATATCATCTGCTAGTAAGGGCAAGCGTCAAATGAGTGTACAGTCACATTCATTCATAATCAAAAGAATAGAAGAGTCGCACGCATGGGCAGGTAGCACCTTCATCCGCATCCATGAATAGAAGAATCGAAGAGACGCACACCCCCTCGATACTATTATGAGAAGTGCGTTTGACTAAAATCATAGTATTTAAAGAAGATATAGATAATATTACGTACATATTCTTTTTAGAGTACATATTCATATCAGAATCTTATATGGAAATCGCACACTGGAATGGCAAGCAAAGTAGCCATCGTTGCATCCTTTGAAAGAGCGACCATCAAAATAGAAATAAAGTCCTCAATCTTTCTGGACATAAATGGCAGTTCCAAAACAATCCTACGAAAATTTTGGATTTTGGCCAAAAGCTATTCTTCTCACAATTACAGTACTTCATAACAGCATCACTCCAGAAGTTCAAACCAGAACTGATAGTTGAATTCTATCAGAATGCCAGGATAGCAAGTGACGAAGCCTCATATTCCTCTGTAGTAAGTGGAAAAGCTATCAAGCTATCTCCAAAAGAACTAACAAGGCCTTTCTTCCTTGAGTATATTGGCTTCAATCTACTCAATTATCTGGGTGGAGCCAATAATCCAAGATAACAACATTGGAATAAATGGAGTTTGGGTTGGGGTAGCCTTCACAAGTAAACTCAATATCTCAAAGGAAACTCTACAACCAATCTATGGTTCATATTTTTGACATAGTAAGCAGAATAGTAGTTTGCAAGTCTGAGTTCATTGGAAGATTCTGCAATGAAAGTTGGAAAGCTATGATGTTCTTGGATGATGATGCAACTTCAAATTGGACACAATACATCTTCACTAAAATCTATGAAAGCATAAAGGAGCTATCCACCGCAGAGATTCCATGTGGAATGTAGTTGGGTTTGTTGTTGGAGACGTTGATACAAAACATCACATGTAGTGACAAATTAGTCGATGCAGATTTTCTTCCTCTTTGATAAACATATGGAAGAGAAAGAAAGAAGATGTTGAGAATGATGGAGCCCAAGTAGCAGCTTTGAGAGATTATCCAGTCTACATTTCGAGTGGGTCGATGACTTGAACTCGAGCAAGAACATTCAGAGCTGGATTGCATATGTTTATTAAAGATCTTGGAGCTTCAAATATTTCCAGGAAATCGATGCTGGTTGAAGAATTAAATGAAGTCCCAAAAATTATTAATTTAATTATGTATAGAGATTGGGCTTTGTTTAATTTTAGTCAATTCTTTTAGGCCAATATGTTTGGCCTTATTTAATTGTTATTTTCAAATTTTGCGGCTTTAATTTTGAGTTTTGACTTCCTTATTAGATTAGGATTTGAGTTGTCTGTATATAGGCCTTGTTATGAAACAATTTAGTCAGTTTTAAAGTTTAATAAAATTTGAGAGATTTTATTCTCACTATTTTTGAAAGGCTCACGATCTCTAGGCTGCAAAAATTCAAATTTGACTTATCATTCGGACTTCCGCATCCATTTGTGGTGTCTTCAATTATATCCTTCATTGTTGGATCAATTCGTTTCTTGGGTCATAAGAGATTTTAATCTGGACTACAGTACTTGAAGGCTTTCGAATCCAAAGATTTTAGATATCAATTCAATTTGTTTCCGCGTGTGTCATACTTTCCGTCGAGTTCCTGGGCTCTGATCTAAACCTTTCGGCGACGATCATATTATTTTGGTATCAATATACAGGTCATGTCCTTCCTCTTCCTCATCTTTCAATTTTTGTGTTTTTCGTGTCAAAAAAATTTATTGTTCGTCCTTTTGGTGTAGTGTGTATCTTGATTTGTATTTTTTATGTCTTTGAGTCGTGCTTATTGCCTGCTAGAGTAAAAAAAAAATTAAGGTTCTTGTGAGTCAAGATTTGAATTATCTTCCATACCATCTCTAGTCAAATCTTTCTATCATCCATACCATATCAATTCAATTCTTTCCTTATCTTATTTCCCTTATCCATACTTTCCTTTAGTAATTATCGTATTGAAATCTTTCCTTACTATATTTTTTCCTTTCTTGAATTACCAAACAATTTGGTAATTACCATCTAAAAAAGAGAAAATAAGTCGAACGAAAAAAAGAGTTCGAATTCAATAATTCAAAAATCCTATTTTCTTGATTCCTACTAGTGCCTTTTTGCCTGTTTTTCTGGCCAGAACCGGTTTGGTCATAACTTTTGCACACGGTGTTCTTTTTTGGCTTAATTGTGCTTTTCGGAAACGTCTCAACGAGCTCTACAAAACATACGGTTTTGCCGTGATATTAGATGGAAAACAACCAAATTCCATTGTCTTCAATCAGTTATTACCCTTAAAAAGTTTTTTGAAAAATTGTTTTATTCGTTTTTGGTCGTTTACATTCCTTGGGTCATCTGGACCCTTCCAGTTTAATTGGTTTGTCGATTTAAAGTATGTGGTATTTTCTGGAAGCTTTTTAGTCATTCAGAAAGGAGAAAAGAGAGGTAAAAGGCAAGAGAGTGTGAGATTATTTGAGAGACTGAAAAAGCCATATACACTGAGAGCGACACACGAGTGTGAGTGATTCACGAGTGTACGTGAGGTGGCGATGTCCTTCTTTTATTTTTATCTAACCTTTTCTTGCAGGCATGTCTAAAGGTAATAAAATTAAAGGTGAGGATATTGGTGGACAGGCCAAGTGTTGGGTTTTGTATACAGAAAGCATTTATTACAATGAGTATACGATTGACTTTCCTCCTATCTGTTAAACAAACTTACATGCCCGTAACAATGGTATCCTCATGTCTCACCGATAGGGACGATCATACGGCGTGTTGTAGATAACAGAAGACAGTATGATCACTTGACCTAGTGAGACATAAATATTATTACAATCCAGACAGCGTTGAGGATACGTCTGTCCGGATGGTTGTGGCATAGTCGGAAGAAGTACTCTATCTTGGTTACTTGATATGCTGGTACGCAAGGGTGGCGTATTGATAGGACCACATTGAGATGTATTTGTCTGACTGACATCAGCGAATACAAGATCTCGTTCTTGATTGAGTCCAAACCCTATCGAAGGTTCAAGGGTATGCACAGGTTGATTGTTGCTTTGATTTGCCATGGTGTAGAGCCTAAGTAACGTGCTAGTATATCCGCAATTTGGGTAGCAGCAGTTCGTGTAGTACAGCCTGAGATTGGAGTTAGGTAACCATATCCGAGTAATAGGATAGGGACATTCCCTCAGGAGCTCAATAATGTTCATCGTGCCAAAGTCCTGCAGGCTGATTAAGTTCAGGCACGAGTGATAAGGTTTGAGTGGTACTGCTCAGGAATATAAGATATTAATTAATTGTAGATAGAGCTTGTCCGAAGCTCCGATTAATTAATGAATGTCTGATAACCTTAATAAAGGGGAAGATCAGTATTAATTCTGTGGTGAAAAAGAATTAATATTAATTAATTAATTGTGTCCTGGGATGTGGACATGGAAATTAATTAATTCATAGGCCCACTTTATTATTTGCATTAGGTCCCAGGTTTGGCCCAATTAAATATGCTGAAAAAAGGTCCAGTAGCCCATTAAGGTTAAAACCCTTGGTCTATAAATAGACAGCTCTCTCTCTGAAACCCTAGCCACCACAGAAAATTCAAATCAATTCGAAACCCTTGGGAGAGAGAGAGCAGGGGCGGCGCCTGTGTTTGGGATGAGAAGGGATTTTGACTCCGGCTTACACATCACAGATCTGTGGAATCCTCACAAGTAGCAGATTTGAGCAGCATTTGGATACAGATCTGAAGATCTGATCTAGAGAATAAGAATTATTCCCTTATGTTTTTCTTTGTTTTGATTAAATCAAGAAATTAGTTTATTAATTTTTGTTTCCGCAGATTTAATTGAATCGCGTGGTTGAATTAAATATTGGATATTCAAACGCAAAAGATCGGATCAGACTCTACGGATTAACGGTATTCTCTAAATCCACGCATTAAATTCATAGGAGCATGCTAGGGTTTATGAATTGATTATCGTATTCAATATCCGTGATTGGTCCTACTTATTTGGATTTGGTGATTCGGTTAACGGGAAATCCCTACACCAAGTTCAAGATGGAGGCCTTGAAGTCTGAATTGACTAAGGTGCTGAAGAGTGAGATGGACGCAATGCATCAACGAATTGATGATCTTGAGTTTTTATGTCAGAGAAGACTCGAAGAGACTCAATTGATAGTCATAGGAGTACTGGAAGAGTATGACATGGAGATTGAGGTGGCAAAGGCGCGAATAGGAGTTGGAGTCCTCAATATGAGGAGGATGTCGATGACTATGCCGAAGGGGATTCTTATGATAACAATTTTGGGGCAATCAAGATGAACATTCCGCCCTTTGAAGGCAAGAATGACCCTGAATTGTACCTAGAGTGGGAGCGAAAGGTGTAGTTGATGTTCGAGTGCCACAATTACTCTGAGCTGAAGAAGGTGAAATTGGCTGCAGTGGATTTTTATGATTACGTTGTCGTTTGGTGGGATCAGTTGGTGAGTAGTAGGGGGAGGAATAGGGAGAGGCCTATTGAAATGTGGGATGAGAGGAAGGCAGTCATGAGGAGGCGCTTTGTGCTGAATCATTATTACCAAGAGTTGTACAACAAATTGCAGAATCTGAGACAGGGTAGTCGAAGTGTGGATGTGTATTATAAGGAGATGGAAGTGGCTATGATTCCTGCCAATGTAGAGGAGGATAGAGAGGCGACGATGGCTAGGTTTTTGGCTGGGCTGAATTGGTAGATTCAGAATACTTTTGAGCTGCAACATTATGTGGAGTTGGATGATATGGTTCACATGGCGATTAAGATAGAGGGACAGCTCAAGAGGAGGGGCAACACTAGTAATAAGAGGCAGAACCTCACTAGTAATAAGAGGAAGAACCTTACAGGCTGGAGAGAATACCAGACTGAAAGTGGTTCCACATCAAATCAAGCTCCATGGAAGGAGGAGGAGCAGCCTAGAGGGGAGAAGAAGTCGTTTGTGAAGATGAGGTTTGATTCCGCAGTACAAGGTAAATCTATTATCGTTGATAATCGTAATAGAGATTGTAAGTGTCATAAGTGTCGGGGTTTTGGGCATATTGCTAATGATTGTCCAAATCGGAGAGTGATGGTGATTCAGGATGATGGAGAAGTCATGATTGATGAGTAGACTGATTCGGAGATGCCTGAACTGGATGATCCGATGATGATGTAGAAGAACTAAAGTGTTGAATTTTGTGATGAGAAGAGCCTTGAATGTCTAACCTGCAACAGAAGATGTAGAGCAGAGGGAGAATGTTTTTCATACTTGTTGTCATATCAATGATAAGGTCTGCAGCATGATTATAGATGGAGAAAGTTGTACCAATGTGGCGAGCCAATCAATTGTGAAGAAACTAGGGTTACCTGTTATGAAGCACCCCGAGGCCATACAAGTTGCAGTGGTTGAATGATAGTGGTGTCATCAAAGTAGTGAAGCAATTCAAGGTGTTGTTTCGCATAGGGAAGTATGAGGATGAGATGTTGTGTGATGTGATTCCTATGCAGGCGAGTCACATACTTTTGGGGCGTCTTTGGCAGTCTGATAGGCGTGTGAAGCATGATGGCTTCACGAACAAGTATTCCTTTGAGTTCAAGCAGAAAAAGATCTCACTTGTTTCTCTAACCCCTAAATAAGTTTATGAGGATCAAGTACAATTGCAGAAGGAGTCAGGTGTAGAGGTGCTGCCACGAGATAATAAGAAGAAAGGGGTGGTGTAGCAGTCTTTTCTAGAATGTGAAAATGGTCAGAATCACACCTCAAATAGAGCATAAAGATTTAGCAAAAATGAACATTCTAAAAATGAAAAGTAAACTGTGTCAGGAAGCATGAAGAGAAATATCTACCACCAATGGCCGCAAAACTATACTTTTATACAGCGGATCTCCTGGGACAATAGCCCAGTGATCGAATGCTGACATTCAAATGTCTGCCCTTGAGTATGATATCTCAAGTCCGTCTCAAAACCAAATGACTCTATCACTAGTAAAAATGTCTGCAAATATCACAACATAAATATGATTCTGTGTTCAGAGAACATGGTGCCAATATTATCAAACCTTAACAATGTAGGCTGGAGTCTCTGGCTGTGGGATATCTGTAGAACAAGGGGGAAATCAAGGCAGCAAAACAACAAGTAACAAAGTCCAACCCCCAGCATGCAGCCGCCAAACCCAGCACAGCCAAACCGCCTCTCACCCCCAGCAACACAACGAACAGGGAAAGGACAAGCACTAATTCGTAGGAAATAAACACAACCCAACAACAATCCAAAGCAGCAAGACAACCACAAAATAATGAAACTGACAGCAACTCGAAACAGGCAGAACCAAAATAAAACAAACTGAGGCAATCGACAGCAAAAAGTGAGGAAAAAGAACCAATAGCAACTAACAATAATAAAGTGCAGACAACAACCTGGGAATCAAATAGCACAATTCCAAGTAAAACAAGGATAACATATAGCGCCAAACAAAGCAATCAATCTCAGCAAAGTACCAACACAAGATAATGTAATAACAAGACACAAAAATCATAGAACAACAAGACATTCATAATAATAGCTCCAAAATATATAAGTTTGGGTTCTCATTTTCTAATATTCGATTGGATCTACAGAGTTCATCCAGAAACAATTGCTGCAACATTTCCTAAAGCTCTCAATCTCCAAGACCAATCCTTGAAGGGGTTATTAAATGAAGGGAGCCTTCCAAATCAATATTTAATTGTGGCGGATAGCTCTAATCTTACAGTATATTATAAAATTGTAGTGAACAAGTTCCACTTCATAATAATAACACTCTTCAACAACACAAAATAGAGTTACTAGTTTTGAGAAAAAAATGGAGGCATTTTTTTTTGTAGAAAAATGTTAAGTTACAAGTTCATATCGAATCAAATGTGTTTCGGGGTGGTTCTTTATAAATAGAACAAGATGACTACAAAATTATTACATCTAGCGGCCAAAACCCCCCATTGTTGATTGAGTTCATAGAATTATAAATTCCATAATCTATATAAAAGAAAATCTGATATCATCATACTTTTCAAGCTAGATAAACATCAATCACAAAGAAAAGGGGAGAAAAGCAACATATGCCAAAAAAACAAACATAGAGATCAATCATAAAAAGATGAATCTTGACAAATCGATATTCATTCTATGCCAAAAAAAAATGGTGCAAAAAGTACAATCTTGGTCCTTCATTTAGTATGAAACTCAATCAAAAGTGTGCATCATATCCTATGCAGAATGACTGATACAAGAACTAAACCAGTTGTACAGTGTCATAATCTAAATTAACGCCCCCTAAAAGTGTGCCTTTTCTCAATTCAAGAAATCATCTCAAGTATCAGATGCCAATAGATTAACAAAAACCCTTAAAATATTTCAACAGATACGACATCATGACATCATTTCATAATTAGCTCCTCCAAAATCCAATCATTCATAGACAAAAATTGCATAATTGGAAAGTTTCTCAACAATTACCTGATACAACAAAAAAGAGGCAAGCGCCGCTGTCGGCCACAAAAGTGTTATTAGTCGCTAATGATTTTGGGGAATTTACAGTAAAAAGTCGAGAGCAATATATGAATTAAATTCAAAATGATGACAATAAATGAATTAGATTCAATGGTAATCCAGCGCAAAACAAAAGAGCAAGAATAAAATACAAACGGTACCAAAAAGAAACCTAGATTTATGGATCTATAGCAAGAGAGAGAAAATGAGCACCTTCTATTGTTGGGCGACGTTGGTACATGCAGGGCGGTGGAGGGAAAAAGACACAGTGCTGGGGCTGATGGGCACGACAAACAGCGTCGAAGGAAAGCGATAAATAAAGAAGCAACACACGTCTGCAGTAGTGGCTGGGACGACGGTGCCGATTTTGGCGATGGCTTGGAACGACAACAACATTTGGGAGGCTACGGAGGGTGACGATTTGGAGAGGGCGGGGGAGGGTGATGATTTAGGGATTAGAGAAAATAGAGACGATGCGGCAAAATCGGTCGTGTATAAGTGTATTTGCAAAAATAGAGACTATGTGATATACATATAAACACGACGTGCTAACCAACATCGTGTAAGTATGTTATAAACTACGTTCGTGATCGCCTATTCTATCGCCGGATTTTGTGAAAATAGAGACGGCATTGCAAACTGCATAGTCTATACGAATATAGACTATGTGTTCTCCCACGTAGCCTATAATCACCACTTTTTTCTCTACACTAATACACTTTCGCGTAGTCTATTATTTAATAAACTACGCAACCACTCATTCGCATTGTCTATATTGCATAGTCTATAACCATAATTGTTGTAGTGATAGTAACCTCTCATGTTCTAAGTGTAGCACATTGTGATAACTGCTTCACAGCTGGCTTCGGCAAGCATCATCTTCACTGCTTCCAAAAGTACTTTGTTCCTCCGTTCTACTAGCCCATTATGTTGTAGAGTTCTTGGAACTGACTTCTCATGGACAATCACAATCTCTGCACAGAAGTCCATCAGTGGCCCATTGCAGAACTCAGTCTCATTGTCCGATCCGATCCACTTTACTGATACTCCCTTCTCATTATGAATCTGCATCACCAGCTTCGATAATGTCAGCTTTACTTCATCCTTCATCTTCAGCAACTCCAACCAGGTGTATCTCGAGTAGTCATCCACGACTACAAGAGAATATCTTCTCCCAACTATGGTGGGTGGGGTCACATGACCAAACAAGTCCATGTGAAGGAGCTCCAGCACGCGCTCAGTGCTCATTACAACTGTCTTGCTCTTGAAGGATGCTCTAGTCTATTTTCCAAGCTGGCATGCTCTGCAGATTCCTTCCTTCTTGAATCCTTCATTGGGTAGACCTTCTACCAGCTCGTTGCATGCCAGATGGTTGATGGTTTTGAAATTGAGGTGACTCATCCTTTTGTGCCACAACCAGCTGATATCCACTATGTTGGCTGCCACGAAGCATGAGTTAGCTTGGTTTCTCTCCCAATCAGCCATGTACAGACCGTCTTTTCTTATGCCTCTTAGCTTCTCCTCCTTGGAAGCTATATCCTTGATATGGCTTTCTGACTTGGCAAAGGATACCTTGAAGTCATTCTCACTAAGTTGGATGATGCTCAGCAATGTGCTTCAAGTTGGTGATAAGGGATACATTCTGGATCATGATTCCATAATGCTTCATGCATCCCCTTCCAATTACATGTCCTTTGGAGTTATCACCGGATATGACTGGTGGTCCTTTAACCATTCTGTTTGTAGATCTCTTTCTCCGATCATGTGAGCTGAGCACCCACTGTTGAGGATCTACAAATTCCTATTTTGAAGCTGGGTTGCATGTACTTGTTCCTGTAAAAAAAATTATGCTTTAGGTTCCTGATAGCAATGGGTCCTGTAAGATTAGCACGTTAGATCACCTCCTTTGGGATCCAACCCAAAATATCTTCGAAGTAGGAAGCTTGCTAGAGCTCTTTCCTACCTCATTTCTCTTTGTCCTATAATAATGCATATTTTTTAACATTCTTTCAGCAGGAACTTGCTAATTAACTAGCTTGTGAGGCTGAGATGGCTGCCTCACAGCATGCTGCTTGGCCAGCTCTACGTTGTTGGCAGACAAGCATTTAGCATTCCAAACTTGAGTTTGCACTTCATTGCTGCTCATTTGCCTTTCAGGGCTTGCTAATCATTGGATTTAGCTTTAACATCGATAATTTTCCTCTTGTCGATGACACCACCCGGTGACGATGCATTATTGCTCATATCAGTTTTAATAAAACCAAGACCCGATTTATTTGAAGGATTACTTTGGGTTAAAAGCACCTCATCTAAAACTCTTAAGATTTTTTAAAAAAGAGCATTGGCAAGGTTTTTTCTTTTCAAGGAATCACACTCATCTTTTAAAATATTAAAATTTTGAAGAATAGCAGAGTGTTACTTTTTTTTTTTTTTTTTGCTAGTTCCTGACTGACTGACCTTGATTCCTCAATCTCATCGTTCAAAATGGAAACTTGAATCTTCAGTGAAGATTTTTCACCAATTAAAATTCTTTTTAACTCGTAAAACTTGGAAAATTTTTGAAAGCAAATCAAGGAAAATATCCTCCAAGTTAGAGTAATACGACTCAGGGTCCTCAACGATGCATGCAGAAATAAAAGAAACTGGTAGAGAGTTAGTTAGATCATCATCAACAAGTGTTAGTGTTTCTTATATAATCCTCTTTATTAGCTTATACATCATCTCAAATAACTACAATGAAAGCCAATAGAGATTCTTTCTCAGATGACACAAATTCGTCGTTGTAGTTAGGAATATCAGAAATCTCCGTCCTGGAAAACACGACTTTGGGAACAACCTTTGAAGCTCTAATCTCGAACATCCGCTTCAGCCTATCTCTCTCCTCTTTGTCCACACATGGACATTTGAACTTCAATTGATCAGGAGAGTTTCACTCAAAAACGTGCATTGTGGGAACTTCACGAACCTCTTGTCTACTAAATGAGGAATGCCAGCTTTAGCTTTCGCCTTCTCGAATATCGTGGAGAGTATGTGCATCTAATCTTGAAGCTCTATGATAGAGCACTCTCCTTCTTTCGCAGTGGAGATAGATGTGGTGAGGGCCTCTATCATCGATTGCCCTGCTGATCTCTCAGAGTGAAAGGGCTTCTTTGGTCTTTTCTAATTTTGGAAGTCCCTGTTCACGAAGAAGGCAACATCATCAGCGTGCTCGCCTGGTGAACTGATGGCAGCTCTAACGGCTTCATTCTTGTTCGCCATGATGATGTCCCATACATGGGCTTGGAGTTGAGCAAATAACTCCTTCGGGGACATCTTTGAGAGATCTTTATCCTTGAGAGTGGTTGTCTTCATGAACCAATCATCCTTTGGCATTTTGGACAAGATCTTTGAGTTAAGATCTACAATAGTGTACGTCCTGTCCAATGCCTTGAACTCACTAACGATCGAGTTGAAACAAGCTTCCATGTCCTTGATGCTTGCAACGGGGAGCATCATAAAGGACTAGTATTTGTCAACAAAGACCTAGATTTTGTTGCGCTTCATTTGGTCTATCTCTTAGATCATGCAGCTTAAGTAATCCCAGACTTCTTTGGCATTATCAAAATGTATGACATCCAGTATCATAGCCTCTGGGAGAGCTGACAGGATCAGCTCGCGAGGGATAGAATCTAGTTGGACTCTCTTCTTATCCTTCACCTTCCACTCCGCGTATGACTTGGGCATCCTCTCTAGATCGTCATCTCCACCGAGCCTGGTGTTAACCTTTATGATCTGGCTCGGTCTAGTCTCCAACACGTCAACCATCTTGGGATGGATGTTCTTCAGCTAGATGGTCGATCTCTTATTCCATGAAGTGAACTTCTTAGCCTAGTATGATGGAAGCTTCGAAATATTCATCGTGACCTACTTGCTAAATAGAAAAGGTGCAAGGACAATGGATCTTCTCCTAAGCGACTCAAAACATTTAGCTTGTAAAGACCAACTGCTCTAATACCACTTGTTGGTCCTAAATCAGAGTAGGTAATAAGCAACAGAAGATTTTAATCAAATTTCACTGTCCAAGATACCTATTCCGGCACCAGCTTGCGTGTCGAAAAACCGGTTAGTTTAGCGAGAATTGTTACTTATTCGTTTTCAAAAAATGTACTCCAACACTTGATGTGTTGGGTTTTTAATCCAATGCAAGAATCTTAAAGAAAGTGATAAAGAACAAAGGATTTATAGAGGTTCAAACTAAACCGCCCTACATCCTCTCTTCAGACTCATAGTCTGAAAATCACTAAATGTTGGTTTACAAAGTGTAACACGATCAATTGCTAGATAATAGATGTCGTGTCTTGTAGTCCACTAGCGCACTTACTTAGTCCTTGCCTACCTTCACTTCTTTAGATCTAGAGTGTGGGCACACCACTCAGCCTCCAGCTGGTCCTGGGACTTTGAGTGCTTCCCTGGAATGTGATGGTTTTCGATTAACACCCGTGATAGCTACCACCAGAGAAGTGACAACTCCAAGATATTTTCTTACTTAGAAAGTAAGAAAACTAAGTAGATAGATCTTACTAGATGCAAAGAGCCTCGTATCCAACGATGGCACACAGTGAGCTGATAGAACAACTTGAGTTCATGAGCGTTTTGAGTTGAAAATTTGCAGGGTATTTTCTCTTTCTAAAAAATGTCAAGTACTTGAATGATCAGTCATTTTTTCACTTGAATGGCTCTTCTATTTATAGACGAATCTGAAGAGCTTTGAATCTGGAGCCGTTGTAAGAAAAAATGAACTCGTCCAATTGAAAGTCTCACTTTTCCAGAATTTTTGCGTCCTTTGCTGTTGGAGCAGGTGGACTTTGCTGGTTTTGGTCAGAACAGCTTTGCGCCAATCTGAGGAATGTCTACTGGTTGATTCCTAGAACAAACAAGTTTTTAAGGATCGTTGACTTTAAGGTCTCATTTCTTAAACTCTGGACTTGGAAAGAGTCTGCTTGTCTTAGCTCGCTTCTCTCTAATAGTTGGTTTGGGAATCCCCCTTACTCGTGGCATTTTGCTGATGGACACCAACAGGTGATCACTTATCAATCAACTACCTTCCAAGGTAAAGGTCTTCTGTTGGTGAAGGCATTTCAGCCAGCAAACTGCCACAAGCTCGCGATCAGATCTAAATTTACAACTTGATAATTTCTAAGCATGACATTAAAAGTATGGACTAATCCTAGCTAGAGACGTACTAACTGACAGTGTGTTTGACACATAAAAACATAAAATAAGGAAGGAATATAAATCCTAACAACTTTTATCAAATCAAATAATTTAATTTATCAGAGAGCATAACATAGTGTAGTGTAAATATAAAACTGTCTCAAAATCGTGATGAAAGTAATTGTTAAACTGAAGATAGAAATTATACAGTTCTTGGGCTAAAATATTAGAATCAAATTATCAATATTTGGGTGTAAAAATAAACAATAACTTTTGTTTCTATACTTGAAAATCATTTTTGGTAAACAGTCGCCCGGGCCTGGTCACTGCGACCCCCTTTGTGAGGAGGCACCCCTTCTCCCGAAGTTCTTCTACCCTTTCTCGGAAGTCGATGACTATCTAACACATTTGAGTTGTGTAATTCTAAGCCCCACATTTCAATTAATTATGATTCTCGAATTTTCCGTAATATCAAAAATTCGAGTGCGATCAATTATTATATTTTCTTGCATGCATAATTATCAGACGATTGAGGATTTAAGCATTCATATTATGAATTAATGTGCATCGAAAATTCTAACAGTAATACCGAAATGGTTCGAATTCGATAAACTCGTATCGCGGAACGAGTATTCATAGAGATTTTATATCGTTGACATTCGACTGACCGATGACGTTACATCCAAAAGTAAAAAATGTTTCTTACCAAAAATTGTAATTTTTATTTATCTCCAATACCATAAATGGTAATACTTAAATCAACCTCTTTATCCATTATATAATTTGTCTTTGACCATATAACTCCTTGGATATAAGTAGGGGTGTAAATGAACCAAACTGTTAGTGAGCTACTCGGATCTCGACTCGATAAAAGCTCGTTCGAGTTCATTTAGTAAAGCTCGTTTATTAAATGAACCAAATTTGAGCATCATAGTATTCGACTCGTGAGCTCGTGAGCAGGCTCGCTAGCTAAAATTAGTAAGAAATATAAAATAATTACTTTTGTAAAAATAATATTTTCATGATTTAAGAGTAATAATAATGATAAATCTATCTAATAATGAAAAATATTTAGAACATGAGCATGAATATGATATTTTTTTTTTGAATAAATAACATTTTCTCCAAAATAATAATAAAAATCTTAAATATATTCTAAAGTTAGAAAGTTCGTTTAGGCTCGATAAAAGCTCGATAATGTTCGTGAACATCAAAGTATTCGATTAAAAAGTTCAAAGCTCGACTCGAAATTAAACGAGTCAAACTTGAGCACGACACTACTCTACTCGACTCGGTTCGATTACACCCCTAGATATAAGGGATTATCTAATTTTATTATTAATTATTTCACAACTTTAATTTAATCTTACAACTACCAAATATTAGTCTTGTTAAACAAGTGTGGAGAACAAATATTTCCCTATTTCTTCTTGTTGTTGGAATTGTATGCATAAAAATATTATGATTGGCATATTGGGAACGTTATATTTTATATACCGGTAAGCATTAATGACTTGCAATAAACAACTCTTTCTGAATTAACAATCATATGATGCAAACAAATACATCCAGTTATCTCATCGATAGGAAGATCATACGGTGTGTACGTGTTCATAGAAGATTGTATAGATCGTTCGACCTAGCGAGATATAAACAGTTATCACAGCTGATACAATTTCTACTTTCTGCTATGACTGTCGGTTTAGGCTGCGGCACATAAGTCCTATAAGTGGTTTATCTCAGATGCTTTGTGTGACCGGTACATCTCAATGTATTGATAGGATCAACAGTGAGATGAACCATTCTACTTGACATATGAATGAGTAAAGTTCTTGGTAACTTGGTTGGATCTAAAGTCTATTGAAGGCTAAGGGGCACACATGAGTTGTCTGTCACTTTGACTCATATATCGGTCACTTGTAGATAGTGTGAGTTTGAGGGAGAATTCTCCCTTCTTTTTCTTCTTCATCTTGTTTATCTCTTGGAGCATTCATCTTTCATTTTCCGGCAAGCTAGACGTCATCGAAGATCATTCACACTCCCTACGATTAGAGGTAAGCTTTGGAGCATTAGAATACTCCACTTTGTTCTTGATTTTGAACAACACCTTACCTTGTTTTTCTCTTTGAATCAATAGACCAATTGATCAAGTTAGAGGAGATGTTTTGAATCAAGCTTCAACACCTCTTTTTGAGATATTTAACCAAAGGACTTCAAGGATGAGTTTCTTTGAGACTTATTAACTTTGGATTAAGATATGAGCATGACTAAATGCGTGAAATGAGACCATGCCTAAGTTTGATGAGGTATATTGGGTTTATAAGATTTTGGAAAGCATGCTAAGATGAGTTGGATGCTAGGACATTGTCTAAGCATACCTAAAGCTGAGCGAGAATATGAGCATGTTGATAATTGAGTTAAGCATGAGGAAATAATTTCAAGAGCATGTTTGAACAAATATGTTGATTGATGCTTGAAGAACACATGACTCACGATTCCGAATTTGTGATGTTTATAACGATTTAATCTCGTTATTATTTGATCCCTTATGTTTTTAGATCTTTGGAATGCTAAATCATGTTAAAATATGAAAAATGAGCTCCTACAACCAAAATGATTAAGACTCCAAAATTCGTGCTGAAGTAAAACCTACGTTGTTTCGATCGACGATGTCTTGTGTTGACCAATATGCTTCTTGTGCTCGTGTCGGTCGATACGAACCATGTCGACCGACATACCTCTTGTGATCGATGGAGCTCCGTCGAAGCTCCCCGCATCGATCACCGGTCGAGCCATCGATCGACATTGTTTCTTTTTTCTGCGTCAACCGATGCTCCATCCATGTCGGCCAACATATACTTCTCATGTCTCCAAAACATTTCCTTTTAATCGCTCACTCGTACTATTCTTCAATCCTAAAACCCTTTGTTCAAGCATTAATGAACCTTGTTAAATTCCTTGGAAAATGTCAAAATAGCCCGATCCGAGATAAGAATGTCACATCCTATAATGTTCGACTTAATTTTGAGTTCGCAATCCTAACTATTTGACTTCCATATTCAAAGAGTTAACATTTGTGTTCTTTCTTGAGATATGACATTCTTGTCGACAATCGATATCCATTCGTGAACCATTTATCAGAAAAATTTGGATAACCTAACACGAGAGGAGAACTACTTTGTTCATAAAGCGTTCATATCCGAAGCCTACTTCTTCGTTCATCACTTTCTTGTGAATCACACTCTTCCAAGAACTCGAACTATCTTTCAACATATGTCCAGAAGTCCGTGAGGTCAATTTAAACTAAGTCAAAGGATATATAACTTCAAATAACTTTTGTAGTCGCTTAATTATTACCTCTCGTCAACACTTATCTTCGAAGTTTAGACTTGTGAAAGAATTGCTCCTTTCAGTATTGATATGTTTGTAAAATGATCTATATTTCGATGTGTGAGCGTGCATGTTTGCGTTCATTTTACCCTCATATCATATGTTATTGTTGTTCTTTTGTCGTGTTTTCGTGTTTTTATGTTTTGAATGTTGTAGGATAGGTTTTGAGCATATTATAGCACTTTTGGATGAGTTTTGGAGGTAAATCGTCCGAGCCGAAGGTTAAAAGGAAGTTGGATCGACCGAGCGGAGCAAAGGAGTGAAGAAACCGAATTTCAGAGGAATTTCTCGGCCGAGCCAAGGCAGGCTCGACCGAGCCATTGGACAGAGACTTGGCCCGGCCGACCCTACAGTGCTCGATCGAGCTGGCTCTTGGCTCGGCCGAGCCAATGCAGGCTTCGTGGTTCTGCAGTTTCTGGCTTGCTCGGGCGAGCCATGGGTGGCTCGAGCGATCCGAGGCCCTGGGAGCTCGTCTATAAAAGGGGGATTTTCGCATTTTAAAAGGACTTTTGGTCAGATTTTCAATAACCGTCACAAGATTTCTCTCTAGATTCATCTCCAAACCATTCCCCATCCACATTTCAAGTAGATTCAAGCTAAATTCTTCCAATTTGGTGAGGAATTAGAAGGAAGGAAAATAGATCAAGTCCAAGGAAGGCAACCAAAGGAGATCATACTTAGACCTTGAAATTTTGTAATGGATTCTCTCATTTCTCTTATTGATTTGTACTCAATTCAAGGTATGAAGAACTAAATTCAATTGTGAGTGTTGTAGAATGGATATTGTGATGAGTTGATATCAAATTTGCTTGTTTACTTTCCTTTGAGGGATTGAATTGCACTTGTGCCTATTCCTTATCTCTTAGGTGTAGGTAATAGCCAACCTTAGAAGTAGTTGACTTGAACGCTGCAGCCAACACGCGGGTGGAATCGTCGTGATAAGGGTAAATTCTTACGATTTTAGTTCTAATCCATGTGCGGGGCTAGGTTGTAGGGCGATAATTGACGGTCGATTGGGAGTGATCTAGGGGTTAATAACGTAGCTGTTTGCAATTCCTATTATCATCTACCGCTAGTTTTTCGTAGCAAGTAGCTAGCGAGTGTAGGGTCGATTGCTCAACCTCCTAGGGATTAAATTTGGTTTACAACATAGTTGATTCAACTTGGAACAATAGAAATTCCATCAACACTCACTATCTTTTTATTGTTGAAACTTGAGATTTTGATCTACCTAAGCGAGTTATTCAATTGAATTGGTCTGAGAGGTTTGATTACATGTTTTGTTATTGTTTTGTTACTTGTATGCTTGATTACAATCAACTTTGCCTAGTTAAACAAAACCAACGACTATGTCTAGCCTAGCTATTAAACCTTCAAACAAGTAAATAGTTTTCACTTGAGCGAATTGAAAAGTACTCGGATTGATAAAATTTAACATGAAGATAGTGTTGCATTTCACCGTCGTCACGTTTTTGGCACCGTTGCCGGGGAGTCTTTTAGTAGGTTTTGTGAAATTGTTGAAAGTTTGAAGAAGTGTATGCTAGGTGTTTGAGGAAACGCTTGTGTGAATATTGTACTAACATTTGTTTGCTAATTGTTCTTGTTTGTTTTGATTGAATTGTTTGCTTTGTAATTGGTATTGTTGATTTTTCTTAGGTGGTTTATGATCACTCGATCAAAGGCTAGAGAGCTTGATGCAAGGAAAAGTCAAGAAGGAAGAGGAAATATTCAAATTGATTTTGAGATGGCTAACTATGGGGAAGACACGGTTAGGATTGAAGAGTTGGAGAGACAGTTTGATTTGATGAAGGCGATGTTAAATGAGAGGAATGGTCCTAGGAGACCATTACAAAACCTTTTTCGACCTCAAGGGGAAACCATTAACGGGAGGTTTTTGGTTAGGAGTAAATGCCACGCAATTTGAGATAAAGCCACAGTTGGTCCAAATGATACAGAACAACCAATTTGGGGGACACATAACCGAGGATCCAAATGTACATATCTCTCGATTTTTGGAGATTACTGATACTATAAAGATCAACCAAGTGCCCCAAGATCAAATACGGTTGCGGTTATTCTCATTCTCCTTGAGAGATGGAGCTAGGAATTGGTTCGAAGGGTTGGACAAATCAAATATTGTCACTTGGGAAGAGTTGAGAGAGAAGTTTCTATTCAAGTTTTTTCCGCCGAGTCTGACTTTGAAGAGAAGGGCTGATATCACATCGTTTGGGCAAAGGTATGATGAGCCTCTTTATGAAGCTTGGGATCGGTTCCGAGAGCTTCTACGCAAGTGTCCAAGACATGGTCTTTCTCGGAGTCAACAAATTTGCCAATTATATGGGGGACTAAACTATGATACGAACGTGATGATGGATGCTTCATCGGGTGGTGCGTTCCTCGATCAAGAGGAGGAAGAAGCTTGGAGGACAATTGAGAAAATGGCTGAAAATAGTTTCCATTGGCCCAAGGAACGGAAAGATTATCGTTCGGTGAAGTTGGTCAACGAGACTAAGGAAAGTGATGAATTTAAAGAGCAAATAGCAGCCATGCAAAGGAAGCTTGATGCATTGTCTACTGTGGGGAATCGAAATAAGGACACGATGGTGGTTCGACATGAAGAATCCCTTCCGGAAAGTGTAAATATTGTTAATCAAAGGATAGGATACAGTGGTCGTCCTCAATACAATCCACAGGGTAACATGTACTACCATCCGTCTAACCGGTTTCACCCAAACTTTTCCTATGCAAACCCGAACAATGCTCTTAATCCTCCGTTACAACTCGAAGGGAGAGGTAGTAGCCAAGGGGGTATGCTGGAGGAAGTAGTAGATATGCTACCCAAGAGCCAAGGAGGAATCAAAATGAGGAAATAGATAAGAGATTTGAGAAGTACGATGGCATGTTTGCCGAAATTCAGCTTCAAATTTCCTCTATTGCTAAACAATTAAGCGGGAAGCATCAAGCTGGGAAGTTCCCGAGTGATACCGAGGTAGTGCAAAAGAAAAGTTGTAATATGGTCGAAGGTGAAAGCAAGATGGAAGAAAGATTGGAAGCAATGATTCCTAAAATTGAGATAGTGGAAAGTGAAGAATTGGATTTGGGTGTGGAAGAAGAAAAGGAGATCGAAGTAGAGAAGGTGGAAGAAAGGAATGATGAGCAAACCGGAAATGTCAATTTCTTTGATTATATACGGAAGGGAGATATTGAAATGCCGCTTCCAGAGGAAATTGAGCGAGTGCCATTGTTGGATGAACTTGTTGGAGTGGAGATATTCCGGGATGATGAGCCACGTGATGTGATGAATGATGAAAAAGGAAAGAAGAGCATAGCTAGCAAGAAGGAGGATCCGGGGGGCTTTGTGATTGGAAGTGCAATTGGAAATATGAATATCGAGAAAACCTTGTGTGATTCCGGAGCTAGCGTGAATGTCATGTCGTGGGACTTGTACAAGGAGTTGGATATTGGAGAAATCAAACCTACAAGTCAAGTTCTACAAGTGGCGAATCATACTTTAATTTTTCCACGGGGGATAGTGGAAGATGTGCATGTGGATGTTTTGACATTTACATTTCCGGGAGATTTCCTCGTTGTGGACATGAAGAACAAGGAGAGCATTCAATTGATTTTTGGAAGACCGTTTTTGCACACAGCTGATGCATTGTTTGACATGAAACAAGGTGAGCTCACTTTCCGATGTTGTGGAAAGGAAGTAGTGTTTTCCCTACCTTCGAAGAATGTGTATGTGAATGAAGTGGAGAAAGCTGGGAAAAAGAAGAGGATGAAGGATGTGCTTGATCCAGGTTTAGATATCATGAGGAAGGAAAGTGAAGTCAATGAGGAGCTGGGGGACGAAGATGAGTTTGATAAAAATCGAATGAAGAAGCCTCGGGTGGATATAGATCCACCGAGGAGTGCAAGAAGGAAGCTCTACTTCCCGGAGGAGCATTTAACACTTGACCGAGGTATGAGTTCAGGATCCGCACCCTTTGATCACGATTGATCGCGAGGTATGTTTGTCGAGCTTTCGACGTTTAAAAAAGTACTTGTTGGGAGGCAACCCAACGGATTTACATATTGTTTCTTTTTATGTCTTGAATAAATGTTGGTTAATTGTTTGTGTTAGTTTAATGTGTGTGTTTTGTTGGAGGATTCCTAATTGTTGTGGATCTACAAGTTTGCTTGGCATTGTGAGTGAAGGTTGAAATTGCGGAGACAAGGTGACCGGAATGATGTCGAAAAAAGGGTGAAAAAGTTGAGAATAGGGGGGAGCTCGGTCGAGCGAAGCAGGCTCGACCGAGTTGGATGAAGTGGGACAGAGCTCTCGCTCGGCCAAGCGAGGTAGGCTCGACCGAGCCCCGATCATGCCAGACCCAATTCACGCAACAGATCCCTCGCTCGGTCGAGCCATCTGCGGCTTGGCCAAGCCGAGCGCAATTTTATAAGTTTGGTCGAGCAATTGCTCGACCCATTCTCATTTCGGTTGAAATTTTTCTTCTCCATTTTTCTCTAATCCCTTATTGCCTTGATTGATTATTTCTCACCCCTCAATTTTTTTCATGGCTAGCAAACGAGCACGAGGCAAAACATCTTCTTCAAGTGGTCGCCCCAAAGGTTTTGATGATGAAGAATTTGCTAAGTTCAAGAGTTTGGCGAATCGACAAGTTGTTGGCACCAAATACCTATGTCGGGAGACGTTAAAAGCTCTGAAACTGAAGGATGATGTTTGGAGTCTCCTCAAAGGCATAGGTTGGAAGAAGTTGCTCTCGGCAAGTTGGCCCGGATATATGGAATTGTCGAGGGAATTCTTGGCCTCAGTCACTATTATGAAAGGTGCGGGGGGACTCCCATTATCCATGAAATTCAAGCTCCAAGGTAAGGAACATTTCTTTCAACGTGCTCAAGTTGAGGAGATTTATGGGTGTACTTCTGATTCTGTGTTCTTGCCTGAGAATGTGAATTAAGGGGATTTTTGGAGAGATATTACGGGGATTGAGTATGATAGGAAGTTTAATATTAAAGACTGTAGAGCTACTTCGATCCGAAATCCTGTTATACGTTACATTCAAAAATTTGTTGGTGGTTCTGTTTGTGGGAGATATGAATCTAGTAATGTGATTACTGCTGAGCTATATATGTTGTATGCTTTGATGCATGGGATCAAGTTTTCTTTGGGGGCAATGGTAATGGATGTTTGGAGTCGGGCTGCTAATGCCCGTACTCCGTCTTTCTGTTGTGGCATGATTACGCCTATTTTTGAGCATCTTAAGTTATCATTAACTGGTTCTTTTGCTCCTGCTGTTTATTTGGATACTTCTTCTTTGTTGGCTGGGAGATTTTTGGTTCCTGGGCAGAGGGGGGCTATTTATTACAAATTTGGGAAGTTCGTTTTGAGAATGTCTAATGAAGGGTACACCACAGTTCTGGATTTGAATGATCGGTCTAATTGGTTGATGGATTCGGAGGATCACAATGATGTGGTTGGTGTTTTGTCCACTGATGGGTAATTCTCTATCCTCCGTCATCTGTCGGCAGAGGAGTGGGCTGATCTCGAGGACATTGGTCCTAGTACCCGCGCACCTGCGCGGCCCCAGCAGGCCCCAGTTCAGGATTGGCAGCAACAAATGATTCCATGATGCAGCGAACTACCGAAACTGTTGATTCTTTGTCTCTATCTCTGCAGGGTTTGGATGCGAGGATGACTACGACTACATTGCTAGATTTGATAGAGTCGATCGGTGGATGGATGAGATCCAGGATGATGTTCGGGAGTTGCAGCGCCGTGTTCCTATCCCGTATCAATCCCGCCGAGCCCGCCAGCAGCAGCCGGATCCAACGGAGTGAGATCTCACCGCCTACCTTTTTACAAACTTAGTCTCACTTGACTAAGTTTGGGGGGAAGTGTCGGTAGTCGGTGACGTGATCTTCCTCTCTCTATCTCTTTACTGCTTTCTAGTTAGTTCAATTCGATTTGGTTGTATAATGATAATTGATTTACCTAAACTTTGGATTTGAATGTGGATGTATTTGGATGTCAAAAATTTTATGGAATAGTTTGTGATGAATTATTGGCAAGCTTGCATGAGATTTAATTCTTTCTATTTGGTTTGGTTTGTGGAATGTTTAATGGTTTGGTATGAATGGTGGAGCTAGTGGATATTGCTCTATTTTTGTTGATGATTGGTTTGTGGAAAGTTGGTGGAAATGAGAACTTAATTGGCTTGTTTATGCTCAATAGTTTGGTGGTGTTTGTGTTGATTTGTAGTAGGTACAAATAAGGCATGGAGAGCGGTTTGATCGTGTGTGCCGATGGGTAACGCTTTCTATCGTTCCTTCTACCAATTAGATTTATTATAATCATTTCATGGCATGTAGATTGTTGTTAGGATTGTTGTGTGTTTGTGTGTGTATGATGAACCCAAATGAGGCTTGAGATTTAATCATGATTTACTTAGTGGAGTTTGATGTTTATCTCAACCAATGATAGGGCGGAATCTAGTTGTCAAAGCATATTTTAAGTTTAACTTTTGAATTGCCGAGTTTTGTGTTGGGTTAAAGCATAGGTATTGACAAAAAGCTGTGAGATTTGAGCCATGATATTGTCATATCTATTCCGATTGTGAGTGGCAAGATTGAGAGTTTGAAATCTAGAACTTGCATTAATTCTCTATCTATTGGCATGAGTGTGTAACAAGGAAATGATATTAGGCCATCGATTCTTAGTCCTACCTTTCACACCGCGAGTATAAGGTGGTTGTATTCATTATTTTGCCTTTCATATCTTTGACCCCCGTGTTTGAGCTTAATTGGTGGATCTTTCCTTGAATTGATTAGGGCTATATTTGGGGGGAAAGAGTGTATGAGGGTGAATACGGTGATGAGAGTTGGGTTGGGAATTGATTGGATTTGTGGTGTTGAAAATGCTGAGGCATGAAAGAATGAAATAAAGGAGTGTTGTTGATCCTAGAAAAATGAGCACCTACAAAATTTTGGTGCAAGTATTTGGAAAGAGAGGCACCCACAAAATGAATGAATGATGGTGCCATTGAAAAAAGATTATAAAAAAAAGAGTCAAAAAGAAAAGAGAAAAAAAAAAGAAAAAGTGTTGTGAATGAATAAGCCTCGGGGTTTGTAGTGGTTCAAAAAGAATAAGTTTGGGGGTTTTGGGAAATTGAGAAGTTTAGTTACTTTGGCCCAAAACCACCTACCTTTTAGTTAGCCACGTTACAACCAATAAAAAGACCTTTTTGATCCTCGAACTAACTCATTGTATTATAGTGGTGAGAATGGATGCAAGCCTATGAAAATCAAATTCGATATCATGTGATTGAGTGAATCTCATCGTCCCTAAACACGTGAGGGAGTGCTATCGTTTCTTGTATCCATTTTTTATGAGAGGTTCATGTCCTTAGCATTAACCTTATTACAAAGTTAGGTGATAATCTCGTTTTACTTGAACATGCTAAGATAACTTTGATGAGCTATGAGGTATTGCACAAGGTAGATTAACGACTTTATTTTGTTTTGATTGAGGACAATCAAAGGTTCAAGTTTGGGGGATTATGATATGTGTGTAAAATGACCTATATTTCAATGTGTGAGCGTGCATGTTTGCGTTCATTTTACCCTCATATCATATGTTTTTGTTGTTCTTTTGTCGTGTATTCGTGTTTTTGTGTTTTGAATGTTGTAGGTTAGGTTTTGAGCATATTATAGCACTTTTGGATGAGTTTTGGAGGTAAATCGTCTGAGCCGAAGGTTAAAAGGAAGTTAGATCGACCGAGCAGAGCAAAGGAGTGAAGAAACCGAATTTCAGAGGAATTTCTCGGCCAAGTCAAGGCAGGCTCGACCGAGCCATTGGACAGAGACTTGGCTCGGCCGACCCTATAGTGCTCGTTCGAGCTGGCTCTTCAGAGGGTTCGCTCGGCCGAGCTAGTCGGCCGAGCCAATGCGGGCTTCGTGGTTCTGCGGTTTCTGGCTTGCTCGGGCGAGCCATGGGTGGCTCGAGCGATCCGAGGCCCTGGGAGCTCGTCCATAAAAGGGGGATTTTCGCATTTTAAAAGGACTTTTGGTCAGATTTTCAATAACCGTCACGAGCGTTCTCTCTAGATTCATCTCCAAACCATTCCCCATCCACATTTCAAGTAGATTCAAGCTAAATTCTTCCAATTTGGTGAGGAATTAGAAGGAATGAAGGTAGATCAAGTCCAAGGAAGGCAACCAAAGGAGATCATACTTAGACCTTGAAATTTTGTAATGGATTCTCTCATTTCTCTTATTGATTTGTACTCAATTCAAGGTATGAAGAACTAAATTCAATTGTGAGTGTTGTAGAATGAATATTGTGATGAGTTGATATCAAATTTGCTTGTTTACTTTCCTTTGAGGGATTGAATTGCACTTGAGCCTAATCCTTATCTCTTAGGCGTAGGTAATAACCAACCTTAGAGGTAGTTGAAGTGAACGCTGCAGCCAACACGCGGGCGGAATCGTCGTGATAAGTGTAAATTCTTACGATTTTAGTTCTAATCCATGTGCGGGGCTAGTTCGTAGGGAGATAATTGATGGTCGATTGGGAGTGATCTAGGGGTTAATAACGTAGTTGTTTGCAATTCCTAGTGTCATCTACTGCTAGTTTTCCGTAGCAAGTGGCTAGCGAGTGTTGGGTCGATTGCTCAACCTCCTAGGGATTAAATTTGGTTTACAACATAGTTGATTCAACTTGGAACAATAGAAATTCCATCAACACTCACTATCTTCTTATTGTTGAAACTTGAGATTTTGATCTACCTAAGCGAGATATTCAATTGAATTGGTTTGAGAGGTTTGATTACATGTTTTGTTACTTGTATGCTTGATTACAATCTACTTTGCCTAGTTAAACAAAACCAACGACTATGTCTAGCCTAGCTATTAAACCTTCAAACAAGTAAATAGTTTTCACTTGAGCGAATTGAAAAGTACTCGGATTGATAAAATTTAACGTGAAGATAGTGTTGCATTTAACCGTCGTCAAGTATGAAATGCCACTTTTTCTTATAACGCCTATTTCAATTATTTCCTTAGGGAATCCTGGAGTTTGAATCCGACGTAGTGCAGAAGGAAAACACCCTGCACCTGTCTAAGGTGGACACTATTTTTGAATGAAATGCAAATGAATAAACTGTTTTGATTTTTGAGCTTTACGCTCAAATGATAAATGAAAAGCATGATTGTTTTTTTAAGGCTTATGTCAAGGCCTGAAATGTTTATCCTTATCTATATGTCCTCTAAGTTGGAGGATCTCCACTTAGGGAAGAACATGTTACACAGTTGTGTGCATGTTTAAATTGTAACAATCGTGTCCTGGTATTGAAAGAGATGCTGGTGATTAGTGCACTGTGATTTCGGCTCGTTAAGGTAGCACCTTAACTTGTATGTGTATTGTGACCGGTGTATATGACCACCTTCCGAATCACTCTAGTGAACAGATAGTATAAATTGTGAAAATGCGTGCACGCACATATTGAAATTGTTTTGGCACGATGGGAGGATTTTCCAACGTAAAATCCCATGTGTGGTCGTTATCTAAAGGCTAGACATCCAGTCATCCGATATCTATTTTTGAACATGTGTCCATTGGGTACCTTCAAGTACTCAGCCATGTACATTGTTTCTAAAATGTGTAGGATGATGGTGGTGACAATGGGCAAACGAGATTTCAGTCTAGGAATTCCATCTTTCGTAATAGTTTATTCGTGAGTAAAACTCAAAGACAATTCACTTTCGAGGAGGCGCTTTCTATTTATTAAGCGTGTTTGGATGATGTTGTTCTAAGATTGTGGATGTTTATTCTTGTTTACAATCATGTTATCAATCTCCCAAACACACATGTCACTTTTCTCTCCGATGCACCTCTGTGATTATTCCTCCTTTTAAAATTGAGGCGTGACAGTAATGTCTTACTTAAGTTTAATTAGTTATTATTAAATCAAACTTTGAAATTCACGAACTTAATCGAACCTTAATTAATCCTAAACAAGCTTTCTAAATTTAGACTATATTTAAAATATTCATTCATTTTTTATAAACAAAGAATATTTGTTCTAAAAATAATATCATATTCATACTCAAATCCAAATGTAACTATAAAGATTTATTGTACATGTTGCTCTCAAATTATAAAAATATTAATTTCAATAATTTATTTATTTTATACTAATTTTAGTTTGTGAACTCATGAATTGACTATTATAAAACTTAAGTTCGATTCATTTAATAAATAAATTTCACTAAACTAGTTCGAACAAGTTTTTCTCGAATTAAGACTTGAGTAGCTCGCTAATAATTTAATTCATTTATGCTTTTATAATAACATCTTAACTGAGGCTCATAAAATTTAATAAACAAAATATTTTTAAAGTAAAAGAGTATTTTAAAAGTAAAAGAGTAGCTATAGTAAAGTTTTTGAGTAACCATAACAAAACTAAATTATAATGATCATATTTAATGTATTAATTATAATTGTATCAAAATTTAAATTTATTTTAAAGAGGTTACTTATCTTTATTTAATCCTTACAAATGTTATAATTTAAAATATAATATTTTATTTCAACATTTCTAATTGTTATATATACAATTATTAATACTATTGTTTTATGTGATATGATTTCATATACCGCATCAAAATTATCATACAACCAACAAACTATAGAAATTTTTACTAGCAAACTGAATTGCATAATCGAAATTCCCAGTATCAATTTATGAATATGATAAAATAATTGCTATGTCTAATAAACGATCCTAACATGCTCCTTTATTACCACATTATGAAGAATGAGTTGCATAGACTCGGTATATCCCCATATTTAAGGTTTCGGACATTAAATAATTGATTTGAGCTTCTAATAAGCTCCAAATTAATTAACATCTTTTAATCTTGAGTTGTACCACTCAACATTTTCATCTATACTCGAACTTAATCAACCTACAAGACTTTAGCATAATGAACCTTTTGAGCTACTCAAGAAATGTCACCATTCAATATTGGATATGATTACCTAATTCCAGTTTCAAAAGTCATACACAAATTACAATCACCCAAGATGCAAATATAGAAGTACATGTAAGACTCTCCATCCACTACAAAAAAAAATCTATGTCTAGTGATAATAATGTCAGTGACATTTAAATTTATGTGGCTAAAAATACATTTATAGTAACAATTATACATTTTGTCATAAAAAATATAATTTGTGACAATTTTATTAGTCGCAGATATTTATTGTCACTAAAGCTAATGACAATGATATTTTTATGACTAAACATATATGTATAGCAACAATAAATTCTTTCGTTACAAAAAATATGATTTGTGACCATTGACTTTATATATTTAAGTAATTAAATTATATAAATATTTTTATATAATTAATAAATATTAGTGAAATTTTAAATTTAATCACATTTAAAATATGATTGAAGATTATATTACTATATTAAAATTAATCGGTTTAAAGGTAATACGATTCAAAATGTGTAATTAAAATAAAACCCAATTTGAATTAAAATTTTAATTATGTAATTTAAATAAGTAAACGCAATTAATTAAGATTATTAAATTTTTAATGAGTTTACGTATTCAAAATATTAAATTATGAGTAAATTTTAAATTGTTTAGTTAAATTATAATTTCAATTATATAATTATGTAAAATTTATTTTAATATAAATTAAAATTTTAGGTTATAAATTTTTGATTAAAATTTATTTTTTATTCAAATTCAATTATTACTAATCTTATAAATTAAAAAATTACTACCACTTCGGCACATTCTAAATAATGAAGAAAAGTAAATATTGTGTAGTAGTTTTTTAATATAAAATTGTATAAAATTTTATTTTATCAATATTTACATTTTACTTTTATTTCTTAGAATTCACTGATGTGGTAGTAGTTTTTTAATTTATAAGATTGTCAATAATTAAATTTATAAAGTGTGAAATAGATTCCATAAATTTATTAAATTTAAATGATTGAATTAAGAGGTAAATGGTTCGAATCATGTTGGAAGCATTAATTATTAATTTTTTCTATGATTATGTGCAGGGTCCTGATTATTCATAGGTGCGGTGCGATGATGGATTGGTGTCGGTGGTCCTGATGGCTCGTGGTGCAGCACGATACTGGTGGATTCAGTCAATGGTTGGTTGCGGCTCGGTGGTGGTAGGCTAAGTGCGGTTCAATGGTTGGGTGCGGTGCGGATGGTTACCTGTGGCTTGATGATGTTGGCAGGCTAGGTGCGATGCAATAGTCGGGTGCGGCTCAAGGCATTGCGGCTTGGTGGTGGCTCGACCAACGGTTAGGTGCGGTGTAGGTGGGTTCATACGTTCTGGTCAACAACGGCTGGGTGTATTAGTGACGACAGATTTTGCTACTAAATTTGAAGTTTTTTGTGATAATTAGTGTTGTGGCTAAAAGATGTTTATTTAGTGACAACACATATGTGTGACTATATCATGATATATTAGTGACGACAAATTATGTTACTATATTATAAAGTTTTAGTAATAATTATTGTAGTGGCTAAAACATGTTTATTTAGTGACAACACATCTGTGTGGCTATATCATGACATTTTAGTGACGATTATAATTTTTAACTAATTAATAGTGAATTAGTGATGAAAATTGGAGTTACAATAAAATAGAGCAATAGTGACAACTATCGTAATTCGTCGCTCAACCCTTTAGCCACTATTCAGTAGCCACGACATTGCGACGACACACAATATTATCACTAAGATGTTATAGTGAAAAAATTCATATTTATAGTGACAATTTTTGTCGCCATTATAGACCATTTTTTTTTAGTGATCATGGCATCTTAAAGTGATAGACAAGTTTGTATATACTTGCGGATCTTTCATTAGGCCTAAGATTCCGTCTTGCCATCAAGATCAAGATTATTTTAAAGTAAAATAAAATAATCGATCTTCCTTTAGTCCTATCAGTATGTACCGCACGCACTGACATATCTAGTAGTCAAGACAAACCACTAACTATTGACTTTGTCGCAGCCTAAACCAACAATTTATCCTAGAACTGTCTCAACTGTGATAACTATTTATGTATCGTTAGGTCAAATGATCCGTATGATCTTTCGTGATCGACTACACATTGTATGATCTTCGTGTCGACGAAATAAGAGGATAAGGTTGTTCGCATCATATGTTTGTTAATTCAGATAGAAAATGAAACATTGTAAGACAATAATGATTACCAGTATAGTAAACAAAATTATTTTCAATATGTCAATCATAATGTTTTAAATATACAATTCCATCTTACACTGATTGACAAAAAATAAAACTAGTTTCAGTTTCATATTAATCATTGTAAAATTAAATCTTTCAAGATCAAAAATAATTAAAAATATTAAAACGTGACAAAGTGACAGAAACCACATAAAATATGGAGCTCAAAATTTCATAGTGTAGGATCTATGTTTACAATAGACAACGTGAATTATCTTTTATAATTATTTTTTCTTTCCCGTGGATCGTTCTAAGGATATCTCTGATTATATAAATCATGTGATCCTATGCATGCTCCTAGTATTTAAATTGCATAAGATGGATTTAAAAAATACCTTAGCTTTTGATTTCTTTGAGGGTTCTGAGATTGGTGTTCTTACAAATTTGATCTTCAAATTTGTTTGCTTGCACCTAGGAAATATGGCGAGGATAAGCTACCAAATTACACTAAGAACTGGATAATTCGAGAGAAGGACTGTAGTCGAGCCATCGATCTCTTTTCTCTCACTATCAATTGTTATATTGCAGTATTCTATTGTATGCTATGTGTTATGTAAAATATGAGAGAGAAGGCCATATATAGAATTATGGTTAGGATACCTTAATCCTAATGGGATCAAAGCAGTGTGTGAGTCTGATCAGGGATCAAATGCTAATAATAAAGTGAACCCTCCTTATTAATTGATTCTCATGTTCAACCCAAAATATAATTAATTAATTAAAGGAGTGAGTCTCCCTTATGGTAGATTTCTTCCTCACATGTTCAAGAAACCTACCATACAGATATTATGCCCAGTTACTCTTGATTCCATCATCAAGCGCCATCATCACTAAGTTTTTCTTCATACTCAACTCCGACAAAGAGCCTACTTCGCATACTAACATCTTACATACACTATCAATAAACATCTTTTAATACTCACATAGATATGACTTGGGGTAGAGGTTTTGAATTCATACTTGCAGTCTGAATACTTCCACCGCATCCAATGTCTCCTTATAGCCTCTAATAAGTTCATATTTGTACACACTTATCCATATTGTTCTCCATTGTTTTAGTTTGTTTTGTTTATGTTTTTACTTATTTCTGTGCATGAGACTGTTTTAGAGGATGTTATGCCCTTTGTGGTAAGTTTTGCAGGTATTTAGGGCTAAAAAGAGGTGAAATGATGAAATAGCCGAGTTACACAGAGTTGCTGCTTCGATTGACGTACGGGAAGTCGACCAAAGTTGGAAGACGAGCCAAAATCCTCAAGTAGGACCTCTGTGTCGGTCAACGTGGTGCATGTCGAACGACACAGAGATCAGATGTCGATCGGAAGCAAGGCAGTTAAAGGAGCTCGACATGCATGCAGGCGTGTCGGTCAACACACTCGGTGTCAACTGACAGGGAGGACAAGGTTGCGGATCGACATGGAGGATCATCCTGGATTTTGACTTTGCTTATGTGTCGATCGACAGGCTCCCTGTCGATCGACACAGAAGCCCGAAAAGGAGATTTTGACCTATTTTGGAAGTTTTTGATATTTTAGCCCTATACCTAGATTAGATATTTTGGCTCCTCTATAAATACTCTATCAATTATGCACGAAAAAAGGTTGGCTTTTGACACTTAGAATAATTCAACATTGGAGTTTTTACAAGACTTTGAAGGTTCCTCTTCAATTTCTTAAGGTAATTTAATAATATCTTTGTTTTTGTTCTAGTTATGATGTATGGCTAGAACCCTAACATTTTGTTTTAGGGCTTCGTATATTCTTTTTTATGCATGTTTAATTAAAATCAACTCGATAGCATGGTTTAATTTCTTGAGATTAATTTAATAAATCTAGATTTAAAGAAGGATCGAGAGATGAATTTGAGTTTAGGTTTATAGTTATCAATCAAAAGACCGAGAGGTGAAGATTGTTAATAGGAAGAGGGAATTAAATATACTTATTTTTTGTCTCAAAAAGAAGAATCTTGTGTAGGAATTAATTAGATAAATATTGAGATTAGCTAAATTTGTGTTCTTGAGACCGAGAGGAGAAAGTCACTGTTTAGTAATCTAGGATTTAATTGCCGGACCAAGGAATTTAATCCACCAAAATCTAACCTTTCCCTCATTGCTGAGTTGATGGATATTGCATGCTGATGATTAGAATATTTGCCCTAGGATCTGTGTTTTCCTTTATTGTTTTCATAACCCTTTACTTTCTTGCATTGTTATCTTTAAATTCCAAAATCAAATCCCTTTTCTAAAATCCTCAAACTTCTATGTCCTAAGAACTATAGCTGGTAATCTGATATTTCGTTGTACAGTCCCTGTGGGATCGACCACCTTAGGGTGTAAAATTTATTTGCTCGCTATTTTTACAATTTATCATATTGGCGCCGTTGCCGGGGACTGTCAGATCTATCCAAATATTAGTTTATTTTTAGCTCTGATGGATTGAGGCTGTAATTTATTTTTATTTTCATTTCTGGTTCAATTTTTGTGTTTGAATTTCGTGTGATTTGAGTTTTTGCGTTTTAATTTTGTGTTTCTGGATTTGCGTGTGTTTTGGTTTTTGTGCTCTATTTCGATTGACAGTACGTCTGTCGATCAACACAGCAGCATCTTTCGTGTCAATTGACAACTTTTCTATCGATCGACACCGATGTTGATTTGTTTGATTTTGTTTTTGTTTTCAGGTTTATGAACACGAGGGTTCGGGGCAAACCACTCGAGAATTTTGATCTAGAAATCGAGGCCACAGTCCAGAGAAGGAAGAGCAAAGTGAAACAAGGCACATAGGATCCCGAGTCGCAGCTTATAACTCAAGAAAGTGCCATCTTACTTGTCCAAGAAGTCAATCAGATGAAGGACATCATCAAACAACTAATGGCAGAGAGGGAAGCAGAAAGGTGATGTATTTATATACTAAAAGCATTATGATCGGTATATTATGTACAAGGTCGATTGGTTAATATATTGGGAATCATAAATGTTGTATGTTCATCTCCTGTCTGAATTAACAAACATGTGTCGCAAACGCAATTATCCTCTTATCTCGTCGATAGGGAGATCATACGGTGTGTAGAAGATCACAGAAGATCATATGGTTCGTTTGACCTAGCGAGATATAAATGGTTATCACAGCTGTGACAGTTCCAGGATAAACTGTCGGTGTAGGCTGCAGCATACGCAGTAATAAGCATCTTATCTTGGATGGCTTGGTATGCTTGTGTGGGGCACACATTGATAAGGACCTAAGTCAAGATCGATTCTTTTATCTGACATTAAAAGAATCTAGATCTCTATGCTTGATGAGATCCTAAGCCTATATGAAGGTACAGAAGTATATGCGGATTGTGTATTACTTTGAGTTGCAGTGAAAAGCTCTAGTTGAGCTTGTATATCTGTATCTTGGGTAATAGCAGTTTGTGTATGACTGTCTGGTACTGGAACTAGGTAACCACATCCAGTATAGGACGGTGACATTCCCTGAACAGCTCAAAAGGATCGTTATGCTAAGTCCTGCAGGCTGATTAAGTTCAAGCATAAGTGAAAATGTTTGAGTGGATTGATTCAGGAATATAAGATGTTAATTAATTAAATAGCTTGTCAGAGCTTAAATTAATTAACGAATGTCTGTAACCTTAAATGTGGGGATATACCGAGCCCATGCAACCCATACCTCAAAACGTGGTAGCAAATAGGTAGGACAATATTGATTCTTTGGTGGAATGAATCAATATTATTTAATTAATTATATTCTGGGTTGAATATGGGAATTAATTAATTGATAGGCCTTATTTGCTATTTACATTCTGGTCCCTGGTCTGGCCCATGAAACTCAAGCCCAATAGAAGTCTAGTATTTTCCTATAAATAGGCCTCAGTTCCTCATATCTCAACACACCACAAGATCATAAGTTGCACACAGCAAACCAGAATTTGGGAGCTGTGGTGATCGACTAGATCTGAGAAACGATGAGGAAATTCTGCTTCTCAACCGAGCAAGGAATCTGAAGGGAATCTTCACCAGATATTCAGATTGAGTTGGGATACAGATCAGAAGATCAGATCAGGAGGATTTTCTCTCTTCTCTCTCTCCTTGTTTTTTGAAAATAATTAACTTATTTTTTTATGAATTAAATCTTTGTGCGTGGGAAAGATCAAAGGGAATCTCCGCGCACTCGTTCTTCAGGGTTTCGCAATCCAGGTATTCCGCATAAACCCCCTTATGCATATTCAATAGGAGCATGCTAGGATTAATCATAGGCATAGCAATTTATTTTTGATATTCCAATTAACGATCCTTGGCGAACGGACTTTGTGATTCAGTTCACGAATCCCTTCAATTGGTATCAGAGCCAGGTTGAATTAATTGGCTCTATCGAAAAAATAATATTGCCCATGATCTGCATGATACTTATTATTGAATGATTGCATGGGTTTTTGGATTGTATGTTCATGTTTTTTCGTCCTCGTGGTTCTCGGGTTAATCCGCCCTTTTATATGGATTCGTTTTTCACCCACGAGATAAATCCATGGTTAGATTTAGATTTTTAGATTGTAATTAGGATTATTCTATGTAATCTTTTATTTTAAAAATTAAATCTGTAAAACGGAAAACAAAGAACACGAAGAACGAAGGACCGCACGACGGCGCACGATAGCACCGGCACGGCAGCAGGCCGTGCACGGCGGTCGGGCGCAGCGAGGGGCACGGCGTCGCAGGCGCACGGCAGCCACGACGGTGGCGCAGCCGCGTGGAAACCGTAGGGTTTCAGCGCGCGACGGGCAGCAGCCGCACGGCCTACAGCCGGCCAAGCGCCGTGCGGGGGTCTTGTGACGGCGATGCGGGGAGGCTGGTGCCTGCCGAGACGGCGGGCGAGTGCGGCCTGGGTGCGACGGGGGCGCGCAGCACGGCAGAACCCTAGGGTTTGCGCGCGCGTGCGTAGCACCTGCGCAGCCTTGCGCGCGTTTGACGGTGGCAGGCTGGTGCTCTCCGGGCAGCGGTGGAGGGACCTGGTGGTGTGGCGTGGGCTCGGGAGGCAGAGGCCGGCGACGGCGGTCGGTGGGGGCGATACGGCCGCAACCAGCGTAAACCCTAAGGTTTGCGGGTGCGAGCCGGAGCGCGCGTCTCTTCCATGCCTCATGCATGTTTCCGGCGAGCCTAGGTGAGCTGACGATGGAGAAGATGGTGTACGGCGGTTCGGGCGACGATCGGGGCAGGCCGGGGCGGCGGCATGCAAAACGGGCAACAGTCGGAGGAGGCGGCATCGCAGGCTGCAACCATGCACGTACGTGCATGGCTGTTGCGCATGCCGGGAGCCCTCACGGCGGCGGCGAGTCGCCGGCGGCGGTGGTTCGCCGGTGGTGGCTCATCGGGCTAAGTTCTCGCGAGCTATTGGGCTTGCAATGTGTGCCTAGGCCTGCGATCCGATTAACTGGCCCAGTTGTCCAATTTTCTGATGGATCAAATCTTGGAGGCCCATATTCAGAAAATAAATTCAGATCACAGTCCAAGTAGTGGGAGCCCAGTCGAAGATCTGTATAATTAATCTCAACTTGTATTGAATTAATTTTATTTCGTATCATGGGGCCACGAGGACATTTTTTATTTGTTTTATTATATGTCTTCGCATGATATATGTGTTTAATTTAATTGCGCAGCATATAAGCATGTTGTAGATAATAGGGGCACGTTTACTGCTTTTATTTACAGCTTTAAAGCATGCTATGTGATTTATTTTGTGTAATTAATTATAACTATAAATTCGGGGTTCATGCTATGCATGATAGAATTTTAGCAATGTTATAATTATGGCTACATAAAATAATCTGTGCAATTGAACCTTATGAACTAAAAATTACTAAGCTTATAATTTAGTAAGACCTCCACAAAGCGATCCTTTATTGGAAGTGGGTAATTTATAAGGTAAACGTCTACATGTGTAGCTTACTTAATTTATTATTCATAAGTTCTAATAGATAGGATTTCTTAAAACAAACATTTATTTCATGTGAGAAGTGGGAGTTCATGCGTAAACGTCTACATGTGTAGCTTGCGTATTGAATTTCCATAAGTTCTCTAGGGATTGAATTAAATGAGACAGCCTTATTATAGGGATCGGGTGTGTTCTAATAGATCCTTACATGGGAGGGTTGGGTTTGGTGGTAAGCTAGCTTAGATGTTATCCAGAGTATAACTCATTTGTGATGTCCCTGCTCAGTAGGATAATATGGTCTTAAGTTAGTCTCCAATTATTAATTCCATTTGTCTAAGGAACCCGGGCATGGATTGGAATTAAAGGACTGGAATTGAAAGATGCAGTCTGGTTAAGTGTTTTGTTGTAAACGTCCACATGTGTGGCTTGCAATAGTAATACTTAGGCAAATTGGAGGAAACATTAATATTGTTTTATCATAAGGTTTCAATATTTAATTGTTTCAATAGTTTGCGACTATATTTTAATTTCTGCTTTAATTTATTGTTTTCAGACTTGTCTATTGCTCACGTTGTCAACCTCTTAATAACAAACCCTTTAACTGATCCGAATTTTGCTGAGTGGAAGTTATGCTTCATGGAAATACTCTGCACTACAAAACATGCCCATATACTTTACATGGACCCTCTAACTCCCAAGTATTGGAACTGTACTGGTTATGAGCGAGTGTTCTATGACAGATGGGTAGCTTTTGATAAGTTTGCCCGCAGACTCATCATGAAGAGTCTGTCTAGAGAATTAAAGCTCGAGTACAAGAAGTTCCGAACTGTTGTTGAGATATGGAGGGACCTTGTGAAAGTTTATGGGAAGGTGAGACGAACTGTCTGTTATAATCTTGTAGAGGACCTAGTCTGCAAGAGGATGACTGATGGGAGTTCGTTGCTTCTGCACTTTGTCAGTATGATGAGAATTATGAGAAAGTACAGAAAGAGAGGTGGAAAAGTCAGTAAGCGGGCAGAAATAAACATTGTCTTGCACTCTCTGTCTGATTCTTATGATGATTTCATCAAGTCCCTCAGTACCAGGCACGAGTTCACTCTTCCTGAGTTGCTCTTAGCCCTGATGCGAGAGGAATCTGACCTTAGGGCAATGGAATTTGCTCCAACTTGTCAGCTTTTGACAAGACAGTTGCTGAAGCAAAGGAAATGCTTAAAAGGTTAGATGAAGCTGATTTAGCAGAAGATGTCATCAGGCCATGCAAACGCAAGCGAAGTGAAGTAGATTGTCTAGTGCTCGGCGCGGGTAGACAAGGTACGTCGTGTGCATTTATAATGGAAACATGTTTAGCATCAGTTTCTACCCACTCTTGGGTAGTGGATACTGGAGCTACTGACCATGTTTGTTATACTTTGCAGGGGTTCAGGCCGACAAGGCAGCTGAAGAATGACGAGATTACTATCTCAATGGGCAGCGGAGAGCGAGTCTCAGCAGTAGCCATTGGAGATTTTACTTTATGCTTTGAAAATAATGTTTTGATTTTGAGAGATGTTTTATATGTGCAGGTTTTTCGGCGGAACTTAATTTCAGTTTCCAAGTTATTTTGTGATGGATATTCAGTTATTTTTTATAGTGGAGTTTCTATCATTGGTAATAACGGTGTTATCTATCATGGCAAACTGATTGACTCTCTCTATATCATCGATTGTATGCATAAACCTTTCGTGAATGTTGCAAACTCATCCAATAATAATAATCATTTAAAGAGAAAGTTTTCTTCCGATGAGGATCAAACATATCTCTGGCATTTGAGACTAAGTCACATCAATCTAAAGAGGATTAAAAGATTAGCATGCGATGTGCTCTTGGATTCTTTTCAAGTGGTACCGCATCAAATCTGTGAGTCATGTATAGAGGGAAAGATGACGACCAGGCCTTTTAAGGAAAGTCAGTCTCGAGCAGAGAATGTGTTGGAATTGATCCACTCTTACTTATGTGGACCAATGTCCACGCAAGCTCGTGGAGGTTATGAGTACTTCGCCACATTCATTGACGATTACTCAAGATTCGGATATGTCTATTTGCTTCGCCATAAGTCTGAATGCTTTGAGAAATTCAAAGAGTTTAGGATTGAGGTAGAAAAGAAGCTAGGAAAGACTATCAAGACACTACGATCAGATCGTGGTGATGAATACCTCAGTAACGAGTTCTTGCAGTACTTGTCAGATAACGGGATTACATCCTAGTGGACTGAACCAGGAACCCCTCAACAAAATGGTGTAGAGGAAAGAAGAAATAGAACTCTCTTGGAAATGGTCAGGTCGATGATGAGTTATGCAAGCTTGCCTATTTCGTTTTGGGGATATGCCTTGGAGACAGCGGCCTACTTGATTAACCTGGTACCTTCTAAATCAGTTCCTAAAACACCTCTGGAACTCTGGTATGGGTGAAAGCCAAGTTTGAACAGAGTGAGGGTTTGGGGTTGTCCAGCATATGTGCTGACAAAGGAACCTGATAAATTAGAAAGTAGGTGTAAGCTGATGCTGTTTGTAGGATATCCCAGGCAAACGAAAGGTGGTTATTTCTATTGTCCTGAGAATCAGAAAGTCGTTGTCAGTACCAACGCGAGATTCTTGGAGGATGAATATGTAAGAAACCACAGATCCAAGAGTGAAATTGTCCTCCACGAGCTTGAGGACAAGGAAGCAATTCCATCAGGAAAGCCCAGTGTCATGGTAAATCCACCTACAATAGATGAGGCTATACCAACACTGCCACTAATGCAAGGTATGGGACCAACACGTACTGTGCCAACTACTGACACGATTCAGATGCCTCGTCGCAGTGGGAGGGTTATCCACCAACCCGAAAGGTACATGTTCGTGGGAGAGTTTTCTGACTTGATCCCGGAAAATGGACTGGATGATACCGATCCCTGGACATATGACAAAGCGGTATCAGATAAAAATGCAGACAAATGGCTGATCCCCATGGATTCGGAAATAGAATCCATTACGGCTATGGATGTATACCAGAAAATTGATTTGCCAGATGGCTGTAGAGCCATAGGGTGCAAATGGGTATACAAAAGAAAGAAAGGAGCGAATAGTGAAATTACAGCTTTCAAAGCAAGGCTGGTGGCGAAGGGTTATAGTCAGAAAGAAGGTGTAGACTATGACGAGACCTTCTCACCGGTAGCCATGCTTAAGTCCATTCGTATACTCCTAGCCATAGCAGCACATAAGGACCTAGAAATCTGGCAGATGGATGTCAAAATCGCGTTTCTAAAGGGGTACCTTGAAGAAGGTAAGGACATCTATATGCAACAGCCAGAAGGTTATGTGCAGAAGGGCGAAGAACATTTGGTCTGGAAGCTAAGGAAGTCGATGTATGGACTTAAACAAGCTTCACGGTCATGGAATCTGCTTTTTGATGAAGTGATTAAATCCTATGGATTTTCACAATGCTCAAAGGAGAGTTGCGTGTACCGTCTATTTGTCAGCAGAAGCGTGGTGTTCCTTGCACTTTATGTAGATGATATTCTCCTGTTTGGCGACAATGTGGAAGTATTGTTGGGCATAAAGGGGTGGTTATCCGAGCCGTTTCATATGAAGGACCTTGGGGAGGCAATATACATCCTAGGGGTAAAAGTATTGCGGGAGCGCAATAAGAGGATGCTGACCTTGTCTCAAGGATCATATGTGGATACTGTGATTGCCCGTTTCAGCATGCAAACTGCCAAGAAAGGTCTGTTACCCTTCAGACATGGCATATATCTTTCCAAGGATCAGTGTCCGGTGACACAAAGGGAGAAAGATGAAATGAGGAACGTATCGTATGCATCGGCCGTGGGGAGCCTCAAGTATGCAATGCTATGTACGAGGCCAGATATCTGCTTTGTGGTAGGCATGGTAGCGAGATACCAGTCTAACCCTGGACAGGCGCATTGGACCGCGGTAAAGCACATACTCAAATACCTGAAAAGGACTAGAGACTATTATCTCATCTATCAGTGTGAGGAGTTGTGCCCTGTGGGTTATACTGATTCGGATTTCCAGGCAGACCGAGACAAAAAGAAGTCCACCTCTAGCTATGTGTTTACATTGGGAGGTGGGGCCATATCATGGAGGAGTGCAAAGCAGAAGTGCATTGCAGACTCCACCATGGAAGCAGAATATGTGGCAGCTTCTGAAGTTTCGAAAGAAGCAGTATGGTTTCGAAACTTCCTTCTGGAGTTGGACGTGATTCCTAAGCTGCCCAAGACAATCACGATATATTGTGATAATTTGGGAGCTGTGGCTAATTCAAAGGAACCACGTACTCACAGAGCTACAAAACACATTGAAAGGAAGTACCATATTATACGAGAAATTGTAGGAAGGGGTGATGTGCTAGTAGAGAAGATAGATACAACAAATAATCTAGTGGATCCATTCACAAAGGCTCTGCCTCAAAAGATCTACGAGATGCATGTACGTAACCTTGGGCTGAGGGCAAAGCTATCCTCGTAGAATGTTTGATGTAATAGCTAGATTAGTTTAGACGCGTTATACTCTGGAAAGCACCTGTATAATGCTTTGCGTATAAGTGGGAGATTGATGGATTTATATACTGAAAGCATTATGATTGGTATATTATGTACAAGGTCGATTGGTTAAGAATCATAAATGTTGTATGTTCATCTCCTGTCTGAATTAACAAACATGTGTCGCAAACGCAATTATCCTCTTATCTCGTCGATAGGGAGATCATACGGTGTGTAGAAGATCACGAAAGATCGTATGAATCATTTGACCTAGCGAGATATAAATGGTTATCACAGCTGAGACAGTTCCAGGATAACGAATGTCTGTAACCTTAAATGTGGGGATATACCGAGCCCATGCAACCCGTACCTCAAAATGTGGTAGCAAATAGGTAGGACAGTATTGATTCTCTGGTGGAATGAATCAATATTAATTAATTAATTATATTCTGGGTTGAACATGGGAATTAATTAATTGATAGGCCTTATTTGCTATTTGCATTCTGGTCCCTGGTTTGGCCCATGAAACTCAAGCCCAATAGAAGTCCAGTATTTTCCTATAAATATGCCTCAGTTCCTCAGATCTCAACACACCACAAGATCATAAGTTGCACACAGCAAACCAGAATTTGGGAGCTGTGGTGATCGACTATATCTGAGAAACGAGGAGGAAATTCTGCTTCTCAACCGGGTAAGGAATCTGAAGGGAATCTTCACCAGATATTCAGATTGAGTTGGGATACAGATCAGATCAGGAGGATTTTCTCTCTTCTCTCTCTCTCCTTATTTTTCGAAATAATTAACTTATTTTCTTAAGATTTATTTCCTCAATCTGTTAGGAATTAAATCTTTGTGCGTGGGAAAGATCAAAGGGAATCTCCGCGCACTCGTTCTTCAGGGTTTCGCAATCCAGGTATTCCGCATAAACCCCCTTATGCATATTCAATAGGAGCATGCTAGGATTAATCATAGGCTTAGCAATTTATTTTTGATATTCCAATTAACGATCTTTGGCAAACGGACTTCGTGATTCAGTTCACGAATCCCTTCAAAAGGCACGAGGCTAAAAGAAGAGAAAGAGAAAGGCGCCGCCAAGAGGACTCCGATGATAAGGATCCGAACGGGATGGCCAAGAAGTATAGACCACAGTGCGGGAATGAGGGATTTGTTATTGGCATCACTGCCAATAACTTTGAACTCAAGACGAGTTTGATTCAGATGGTTCAGTAGAACCAGTTTGGTGGCCGAGCAGTGGAGGACCCGTACACCCACCTCAGAATGTTCGTGAAGGTGTGTGATACCATTAAGCAGAACGGACTGACCCAGGATGTGATCTATCTACGCTTGTTCCCCTTCTCATTTGGGGATCAGGCTCGAACGTGGTTTACGGCCCTAGACTGCAGCAGCATCCGTACTTGGGCCGATCTTAAAGCAGAGTTCCTCGCCTCCTTCTTCCCACCTTCAATCATCATTCAGAAGAAGATGGAGATCCTGCAGTTCCACCAGAGGATGGACGAGTCTTTATTTGAGGCGTGGAGTAGGTTTAATGGGTTGCTAAGGAGTTGCCTAGGCCACGAAGTTGACACTAAGGAGCAGGCCCATATCTTCTACAGGGGGTTGATTGAAAAGACCCTAAAGTCTGTTGAGAATGCAGCTGGAGGATCCTTGATGAGCAAATCACCAGAAAAGGCCCTGAAGCTGTTCAAGAAGATTGCTTTGCACACTCAGCAGTGGGGCAATACGAGAAGGCCACAAGTCCAAGTTGTGGAGAAAAATGAGTGATCCAGGGTGCTTCACCATCCCAGTAGAGATTGGGGGGATCGAGTTCGAGAAGCTGTTGTGCGACACTGGTGCCAACATCAACCTGATGCCCTTCTCTATCTTCCAGCGCCTCAAGATTTGAGAGTTGAGGCCGACCACTATCACCTTGCAGATGGTAGACCGATCTGTGTCTCGCCCCAAAGGTATAATTGAAGATGTACTTATTCGTGTAGGTCATCTTATCTTTCCTGCAGACTTTGTGGTCCTCGACATGAAGGAAGATGGGAGCACACCCCTTGTCTTGGGAAGGGAATTCCTGGATACTAGTGCCGCATTGATTGACTGTCGCGGTGGGGAGATCACACTTCGAGCTAATGAGGAGAAGATCACATTCAAGCTCGACATAAGCCGGCATCAATCAGAATGCTTCAGAATAACCTCCAGAGAAGAAACGAAAGAAGATGAGGAAGAAGAAGAAGACAAAGAGGACCAAGCCGCTCAAATATGGGAGTGAGGGAATGAGGTGGCAAAACTGTCAATTACACCATCCCATCCCGAGCTCACTGCTGTCATCCAAGATCGCTTGGTCTACATGGTGGATGCCCGAGGAAGGTGAGTGCGCTCTAGCCCACCTTGGTTCTGAGGAAAAAGGTACCGTCGAGCTACGACGTTAACTAAAGCACTTGTTGGGAGGTAACCCAACCGTTTACTTGCTTTCTTTTCGATTTCCTTTGTTTTTATCTTTTGATTTTTGTTTTTATTATTTTTTTCTATTTTTATTTTTAAGTTTAATTTTTGAAAAAGAAAAAAATGAGGATTTATCTCTGTGTCGATCGACATGCCTGATGTCGATCGACACAGCGGTCGTGCATGGAGATTACACTTTCAACTTGTGCAGGAAGTCGACGTGGAAGGCTCTGTGTCGATCGACAGACTGCATGTCGATCGACACACAGTGCTAGCAGACACAATTCTTCGTCGCGTAGTGCTGATTCCTCGGGTGGATAAAAACGTTGATGTCTGAGATCAACATTCAGGTACAAGTTCTTCTTCTTTGTCTGATTTTCAACCTTTTTCTTACTCTCTGAGTTCGAAATAAGTTTGGGGAATGTGGACAAACTTATTTATCCTTTTATTTGCTTTGGTGTGTTTATTTAAATTTTTGCCTAGAAACAAAAATATGGATAATGTTATGAGGAAAAGTGTTGAGTAATTGAACCCATTTGAACTAAGTGTGAGTTTGGAATCGGTCTTAGATAAGTTTGATTTGATTTCACTTGTGGATTATTGCATATGAATGTAGAATATCGCATGATAGGGTCTAATTGAAACTTACACTTGCATGATGTTTGAGTGGATTGAAATTGACTAAGGAAGAAAAAGTTGAACCCAAGTGAGATTTTTTAGCCTTTTTCGTTTGAAGTGAGATTCGCATGTATGTTTTCGTTTCTCTAGAAATTGCTTCTGTTCTATTTCGAGACTACATAGTGTGCACAAGGATAGAAAATGATCTTAGGCCATCTTTGCTAGCCAATTCCTAAACATTGTCCCTTCATATGTTGAAACTATCCCTAGTTAGCCCCATTGTGCTTAACTCCATTTTTTTCTTGTCTATGAGACGTTCATAGAGTTATAATGGTTTTTGTCTTGTCTATAAGATTTATGGTGAAAATGATGGTTAGATGTGTGTTGTGGAATAGAAATGTGTAGTATAATGGTGAATAAAGATGAATGGTTGTGAAGCTCAAAATAAATTAGAAATCTCATAAGCCCTTAGAAAGAATGTGTCTTGATTGTCAAACTGTTGGAAAAGGTATAAGAGTTTTAAAAAAGAGCTTGAAAAAAAAAAGAGTCTTGATTTGAATTGTAATATTTGAGGAGAAGGGTAGATATTCATAGATGGTGGTTGGATTGATTGAGGTGTACAACTTGATTTATTTAATCACTTGGCCATATTTCCCTACCTTTCACAAAAAAAAAAGAGCCTACATTACAACCTTATCAAAGTCCTGTTTGATTCTTGAATTGTGTGCACAAATAAGCAGTGGAGATTTTAGAACTTTTTCAAGCCTATGGTAGAAATTTCTTCATACATCACTACTACAAATTTTGCTTTTACTCACACACTTATCCTCACAGTACTAGAAAAATGTTGTAGTATTATACTTATAATAACAGGTGTGAGGATAAAGTACTCTTAATATTTAATAAATAATTATTATAGAATAAAAAATAATATCAAAATTTTTTAGTACTTTACCTGACATTAAATATAAAGTGTGAGAAAAACGTCCCTCCAAAATGAAAATTATTCAGTTTTTGAAGTAAATAATCTCCCTCCATTAGTTTTTCCAACACCATATACACGACGTCTGAAAGAAGTTTTTTTCAAAATAAGAATGAAACAAAATTAAAATAAATGGGGAATGAGTAACCCTATCTCTCCTTCTTATCCTCCCTCTCTTATCCTTTCCAAAAATCGAAAACCTCCATCGCTAAGAGTTTGCCCCTGGTCCCTCGCTGACGGGAGCCAATGGCTCTACGGCCGTAGAGATTCGCCTCTACATCTTGAATCTTACCCTCGTCGACGGGAGCTAATCGCTTTACGGCATTATTCGCTTCAGTGCCGTTGTATCTGGGTTGCCGGTGGGTGAAGTTATGCCCATGTATTTCTCGAACGTCTGTAAGAACATTGTGTAGTATCTGATATTTCAAGTTTTAATTTTTATTTCACCAGAAATCTTACTACTAACTTCTCTTTTATGATGAATTGTTCTCATTTCCAAACAAGTTTTCTTCTAATTTATTTGGATTTTCATTCCCTAACAATTAGTTTCCAATATTTTCTGAGGCAATTGAGTGATTTGCAGTTATGTTTAGCAGTGACATAGCACCATTGAATATTAAATTAAATGTGAATATCTGCTAGCATTTGTCTTGGATTTCTAAATTATGTTGCAATTAGTGCTGAAAACTTTTTCCTGGATCGGTGCTTACCTTCATGTGTTACAGTGGCGAGGAGTTTGGCCTGGGGTTTGGGGGTTTCTGTTGCTTTGGGGTTTTCTGAGTTTGAGGTTGTTGGGGGAAGTTTGAGGCTGGTTGTATGTTCTCTTGGGCTGGTTGTTGTTTGGTTGAGGGTGCATGGATTCTTGTATCATATCTGCAGACTGGGGTATCTTGTTGATGCCTTTTTGCTGCTATTTTTCGACCCCTGCTGCTACAGTTCTACTGTTGTGGCTTGTTGCAGGTGGTCTTTTTGTGAGGTGTTGGCTGCTTGGTCTTTTGGATGCATGACACTGCTATCGCAGCTGCAGGGATGCTGGTTTCTTGCACCTGCTGTGGGTTGATTGAAGTTGTTTTGTGGCTGGTTGGTGTTTGGTCGTGGGGAGGGAGTTGTATTGGTGTTGTGTAACAACTATTTTCCTAAATTTTCATTTGTCAGTGGCTTTAGCTATTGCAGCAACATTAATTATGATATTGTGATAACTTATATCCACTACCCTTTTATTGAACTTCCTCTATCATTGAAACCTTTTAGTATCAGAATACTCCATTTGTAGTCCATTGTAGGAAGGGTGGAAGCCTTACTGAAAAAGGTCTTTTATGTTCTGGTGGTTACTGCATTAGTGCTATTAGGATGATTTGATACAAGATAACATGGGAAAGAGAACTGTATTCTTATTTGGAAGAATTGTCCATCTATTCATCATAATCCATAGTCATTCAGACAACGTGAAATTTATTCTATAATTTAAAAAATATAAGTTGTAGAGTGGAAATGTGTAAGCATGTGCTCTCCCACTTCAATATCTTTCAATGGTGCTACTTGTTAGATGCTATTATTTTTATTGTTGGATGTAGATATGCTTGTTTATAATATTCTAAATATAAAATGCACATTTTGACTTGCTAAAGTTGCTGTATCAATCGACTGATGCAACCATTCTGGTAAACTAAATTTTCAACTAATAAGACACACGATTCTAGTATGCTGATTGATTTTTGATCAAGTTGGGTTCACTTTCCGCAATGCAGGCTATTTTTAATGAAACAGAGGAGTTTGTACTCCCCATTGATGAATTAAGCAATGAGGTTCCTTTTCTTTTTGCATCGTGAAATGAGTTCTGAATTAACTAGATGTTCTTTGTCCTGATTGAGCTTATGTATGCGACGCAGATTGTTGTCTGGGATTCTCTGACGGCAGAGGAAGTTGTTTTATGGCCTATAAACCATGCGGACAGTCCCCGTTGGCTGGCTCATTCACCAGTAGAGTCGGCATTTGTCACTTGTGGAACAGACAAATCAATTAGGTTTTGGAAAGAGACATAAAGCAACCTTACACATCAGGAAAGGGACACTCACATCACCCACGGTTGGTTGTTAATTTATCATGACTCAAGAATCTACCATCATTTTTCGGTTATTTGATTTGTAATAACATAAGTTTATTTAACGTGAACCAATGCTCTATGGCAGTTGAATAATCATATATCATGTCATGTTGTGACTGTTGCTATTTCTTTGTTGTTGCCTGCTGCATTTGAAGTTGGTGCGGAGCTGTTATCCTCTGTTGGGATTTTTCAGCTCTTCGGTTGCAGAGGGCGAGGGGTGGCAGATGCTACCTGCTTGTTACACTCTGTTTGGTTCAGCAGTTGGTTGGTTGCGTGCAATTTTGAGTACTGCATGTTGCTGGTTGCTGGTGGTTGTTTGCCTACTGGGTTCACGGTTCATTTGTCGTCCGACTTGGGAAGACCTACTTGCAGCTGGTTTACTCTTCTTTGCGTTCACCCTATCCTATTGCTGCTACTCCCATCCAAGTCTGAGTAACCATTGTCGGTTTGAGCTTTCTTATTGCTTATTACTGGTTTATTTGTTATATGCATTCTTTATTTTCCGGAAAGTTTTGTTTGTTATATTGTCATTACAAATGAATCTACATTGAAGTTTTATTTTTATGTTAATTATTTTCTCTATTGTTTTTGTAACAGATTTTTATTTATCCGAAGGAATGAAGATTACTCTATGACAATTTTTTTGTTTAGTGTTAAATAGTACTGTTGTTGGTTTTTCTTTCAGTTAGGATGATTCAATTTGATAATTTTTGTATCTTCATATTTACCAAGTCCGAGTTCATTGTATTTAAATTCATCTGAATATAATATTTAAATTGTATCTTGAATCAAATTTGAGTTCAGGTAGTACACAAAATATGAATTTAATTACCAGGATCATTAAATGATTTTTTTTATCCATGCATATAAGCTTTTCTTTACAAGAAGCAAAGAATGTTCAAGTATTTGTAGTTGCAGTAAGTGGTGTGAGCAAAAACAAATAATCTAATATGTGAAGTCTTAATATGTTTACTCGCATAATGTGGTGTTAGCAAAAATAATTTAACATAACAAATTAGTATGTGAGATAAAATGCCTTTACTGACAGTGGAAGATTGTAATATTAAATTCATTTTTCAACACATAAATATGTCATAATATATTAATTATCTTGACATTATTACTGTTGTTATAGGACTCCACTCTATTGTGACACCTTTTTGGACAACAGTATGTAATAGTGTCACCATAGTAACATGTGTCACAATCGCTTCTATTTAATGACAGGTAAGACTGTCAGGACATCCATATTTTGTAGTAGTGCATGTTGTGAGTGCTTTCATCGAAACCCAAACACATGAGTGAATGAGCGATACACTTCCTTGTGAGTCTTCTAAAGTTGATGAATTTTTTATCTCTTTCAAATTGCTTGTGTGATGTGGATTGATGATCCTTTGATTGTGATGAATCTTGTGAGGCATTGCACTTTCAACTGCTTGAGATTTCTTGTCTTTCTTTTCTTTGATTGAGGACAATCAAGTATTCAAGTTTGGGGGGTTTGATAAGTTCATATTTGTACTCACTTATCCATGTTTTTCTCCATTATTTTAGTTTGTTTTGTTTATGTTTTTACTTATTTCTTTGCATGAGACTGTTTTAGAGGATGTTATGCCCTATGTGGTAAGTTTTGCAGGTATTTAGGGCTAAAAAGAGGTGAACTGATGAAAGAGCCGAGTTACACAGAGTTGTCGCTTCGATTGACGTACGGGAAGTCGACCAAAGGAGGAAAACGAGCCAACATCCTGAAGCAGGACCTCTGTGTCGGTCGACGTGGTGCACGTCGATTGACACAGAGGTTGGATGTCAATCGGAAGCAATGCAGTTAAAGGAGCTCGACATGTATGCAGGCGTGTCGGTCGACACACTCAGTGTCGACCAACAGGGAGGACAAGGTTGCGAATCAACATGGAGGATCATCCTGGATTTCGTCTTTGCTTGTGTGTCGATCGACATGCATGCTCCCTGTCGATCGACACAGAAGCCCGAGAAGGAGATTTTGACCTGTTTTGGAAGTTTTTGATATTTTAGCCCTATACCTAGATTAGATATTTTGGCTCCTCTATAAATACTCTATCAATTATGCACGAAAAAGGTTGGCTTTTGACACTTAGAGTAATTCAGCATTGGAGTTTTTACAAGACTTTGAAGGTTCCTATTCAATTTCTTGAGGTAATTTAATAATATGTTTGTTTTTGTTCTAGTTATGATGGGTGGCTAGAACCCTAACAGGTTCTAGGGCTTTGTATATTCTTTTCTGATGCATGTTTAATTAAAATCAACTCGATAGCATGGTTTAATTTCTTGAGATTAATTTAATGAATCTAAATTTAAAGAAGGATCGAGAGATGAATTTGAATCTAGGTTTATAGTTATCAATCGAAAGACTGAGAGGTGAAGATTGTTAATAGGAAGAGGGAATTAAATATACTTGTTTTCTGTCTCAAAAAAAAGAATCTTGTGTAGGAATTAATTAGATAAATATTGAGATTGGCTAAATTTGTGTTCTTGAGACCGAGAGGAGAAAGTCACTATTTAGTAATCTAGGATTTAATTGCCGGAACAAGAAATTTAATCCACCGAAATCTAACCTTTCCCCATTGCTGAGTTGATGGATATTGCATGCTGATGATTAGAATATCTGCCCTATGATCTGTGTTTTCCTTTATTGTTTTCCAAAACCCTTTACTTTCTTGCATTATTATCTTTAAATTCCAAAATCAAATCCCTTTTCTAAAATCCTCAAACTTCTATGTTCTAAGAATTATAGCTGATAATCTGATATTTTGTTGCACAGTCATTGTGGGATCGACCACCTTATGGTGTAAAATTTATTTGCTCGCTATTTTTTACAGTTTATCAGCCTCCTTGTTATTCTTTAAGTGATCAGCCACATTTGGTCCTTTAGTTTTCAATCTAAACATCTTTGCCAAAGATTCAACAAAGATAATGATTAATGTCCCAAAAATGTTGGTGGTGAAGAATTTATCATTGAGAGCCACCACGCACGAACGTAAAACTCTATGACAAAGTGTGGATGAAACCACTTTAGTTCCTCCTTGAGAAAGTCTATCAGCCCCTTATGATCAAGCTGTTTTTTGACAAATTCTTCATAGTTATTTATCGCCAGTAAAAGTTATAGAATCTTATCCTTCTGCAACTGGCTTGCCTTCTTTTGGTAGTTTTTGATCGCGTATTTACCCTCTTTGACAATGGTTAAAAGTTTAGAGTGTTGGATGGACTGATCTAACTCAACAATATTTATTTATGGGTGAAAGTTTGGGTGGAGAAAGGTTGGCCATTGATTGAGACTGAGAGTAGGAAAGGGAGTAAATGCGAATGATTGAAGGAATTTTTCTGGGCAAATGACTCTTGAATACAGTAAGTATGTTCTAGAATGAGGCAAATTCAGAAAGGTTGATCGTAGGGTTAAGTTCCCTTTTATAAATAGGGCATAAAATGATGAAGGGTTTGGATCAACCGGTAGGTTTGAATTCAACGACTATGATCGAGAGTCCTTTTTTTTGCACTTTTCAAGCCCTGTACAATGACAGCGTGGTTAGTAGGCTACGTGCTGGATCCTCATTCCTTCTTCGAACTGGTAAGCCCACATTTAATTCAGCATTAAATGTGATGTGCTCGAGACTCCATACTGCACCAATTTTCCCGCTTCTTGCATAGACACAACTTGTGAGGTCAACATGACTCACACGTCATTAATAGTTGAGGTTGAGAACTTGGAGTACTCAATCTTTTTCTGTAATTCTGGTTGATCATATTGTCAATTAACCAAGATAGAAGAGTTTGTAATAAGAATACCATGATCAAGAGCTTGGACTTGATCATATTGCGCTACCAACTGACTACCGATAAAATTTTGGGCACCCCATTCAGAATGATCTACCCAAAAGCTTATGGTCTTCTCTGTCAGTGCGTTGTCCATAAACTATGCTGGTAATCCATATTGCGAAAAGATATAAGAACTAGTGAAATATTTTCATCAGCGTACAAGTTCCCGTGTCTTGAGTTGGTCCTCGATCATCATTATGTATCTTCAGTTGAAACTGGTTCACACCATCCTATACCTGCAACACAAAAGGAGAATGTATAGGTACTTAAGTAGTGAAGGGTCCTTCAGGATTAGTTCTTTTGGAGTTCAGACCCGAATAAACTTATTCGTTGTGGGTTTGTCATTCTTCTTTGCCAAAAAGCCTTTAATTTTCTTTTGTAGAAATGCAATGGTTCATGATTTTCATGTTGTTCAGTGTGTGAGTTTAGTTTTGGTACTGATCTCCTAGTAGAACCTTAGAACACTGGTTCCGGTTGTGTGAAATCACGTGGCTTCTTTAGAATAAATCCTTGGTCACGATGATTAGCCATCTTAGCCCTTTGATTCAGAAAATGCTTTTTGGATTTTGGCCTCAAATAAGTGTTCCTCCTATTTGGTATAAATCTTTTCTCACCCTGAGAATAAGAGTACGATCTTCGATCATATATGTGATCAGGAATTACCTCTAACATTCTTGCAGTGTGATGTGTTTGCTTGGTCAGATTGGCATTGAACACATGTTTCTTCATAGCTGGAACTTGCTACTTAGCTAGTTTTCGAAGGGGGACTGACTTCCTCATACTAGGAGCTGGTTGATTAGCGAGTTTGGGGTTGGATATTGACTAACACTCGGTTCTATGAGCATAAACTGGCTGCTTCTTGAAATCCCCAAACAGGAAAAGACACAAGGGTTTTTACAATGGTTCAGAGCCAAATGTCCTACGTCCACTCTTCAACCGCGTAGGTTGGAATACACTAGAACCAGTTGCAAGGTTATATAGCACGATTTGTCGTAGTCGCGGGCAATTCTTCCTCCCACTGGATGAATGCAGTCTCGCATAGTCCACCAGGAACTCGCTTTTTTTAGCTTGATGTGCAAACATGTCGGGTTACCACGAGCTATAAGGATTGGATGGTTGAGTTCTTTCCAGAATGTTGAAGGTAAGTTGGTTTGGAATACCGCTTGAGTTTCTCAAGGATTAAGAAACTTTTCTCAGATTCTCACTTTGACACTAAGAACTCTGGTTATAACTCGAACAAGGTGCTAAGAGCCTCGTGTATAAGAAACATAGAGAGTTATGAGAGCTTCAGAAGCTACGTGTTCGTCAGAATCTGTGTGTGCCTTGAAAGTGTAGATGATTATCGTAACCTTCTCTCTGTGCGTCTTCTTCTCTATTTATAGGTGCGATCCTTGAGAGAATAGAGATGTAGCCGTTTTAGACGAATTCTAATTCGACCAATGTGATATTCTGACACACCAAGCTTACTACTTTGTAGTACTGTACAAAATACTACAATAAGTCAAATGACTCTTTTTTCCTAGTCTTAGGAATCCAAACTGATAGATTCCTAAGACACTTGGTCTTTTTGCTCTGAATGATTCAAACTTGCAGAATCCTCCCGTCTTCAAGTCCGCTCTTAAAAGCTTACGGCTGGTACATTCTCTTTATCATTTTGTTTGTTTGGTCTCGCCAATTCCCTCTTATCGACTTTTAGGAATCTGGTTACTAATATTTGTTGCTGACAACTTGCAAGTTCCTAAGCACATAACATTGTTGTCGCCGCTAGTTTCGATACCCAAACTTGTGAAATCTTCTAGCTTCTATTGCAACTCGATAACCCTATACGGGGTATTACAAGTTTTCAGCTATCCTCACATATAGAGACCTAACAGTTCTATACATTTAAGTGACAACTTGTTAGTTTGACACATAAAACAAAACAAAAAGAAGAATTACAATATAATTCCTAACATTTGAGTAAGAATCAGTTGAGCAACACTACCTTTGAAAGACTTCCATTGCGTTTTAAACTCATATTTTGAAACCAACAATATTATTATAAAATAATTTATTTTCTAGATTTTTTTACAAATACTACTCCTTCCGTCCTATTTAATTGTGTGGTTTTCCATTTTCTTACGTTCAATTCTAATTATCTCATTTCTAAAAATGATAATTTTTTCACACTCAACAATAATTTATTAATTCAATCAACTTATTCTACACTCACAATCTTTGGTTATTGTGCCTGGTCAAATCAGAGCAATTAAATTAGAACGAATGGAGTATTATAATATTTTAATTATAATAATGTAAAATATAAAGTAATATTTTATTTATAATTATTATAACATTTTTTTGGGCTTAAAACGATCATTATAAAAATAGTAAAGAATTTAAATAACAATAAAATGGATTAAAAATTAATTATAAACTAACATTAAAAAAAAATTAGAAATGAAACCAATCATTTCAACCCACCAAACTAACGACACCTAAATATCCATGGAATGAAAAGACGGGTTTGGATTTCGACCAAACCGGTCCAACCGATTCTCTCTCCACTCAGATCCATTAATACACCACTTTGAGTTTTCGCCATTTTTTCCGATCTCCACTCTCAAGAATCACGATCACAACTGTAAACCCCCTTATCTATCAAGAATCTTCTACTCTTCTCGGGTTTTATATGAATCTAATTCCTTGTTTCACCTTCCGGGATCATAGAATTAGGACTTGGCGCAGATCTTGAAGAAAAAGTAATGGATTCACCACCTTCCCAATCTCCGGGAAGGTCGTCGGGGAGATCATCGAGCTACGCTACGACGTCTTCATTGGCTAAATCAGCCTCCGATGCCGGCAGCCAGAGTTTTTCCTCCATACTCAACAACCCGAACCCTTCTTCTTCCCTCGTAGGTTGGTGGTCCTCCTCTACCGCCGTCCCCGTGCCGGAATTCGCCCCATTGCCACCAGCGCCTAAGCTCGGATCTGAACTCACACGATCCGATTTCCTGCCATATATCAACGCCATATCGGAATCTCACTCACACTTCGTCGAGATTCTCAGGCAGCACGATAGGGATCATGAGGGTCAGGACGGTCTTTTCGGCGGCGGCTTGGCGGGGGAGGCGTTGGTTGCGTGCCTGAGGGAGGTTCCGGCATTGTATTTTAAGGAGGATTTCCAATTAGAGGATGGCGCCACGTTTAAAGCGGCGTGCCCATTCCGGACGATGTCGGAGAATGTGGCATTGCAGGAGAAGTTGTCTCAGTATTTGGATGTGGTGGAGTTGCATTTGGTGAGGGAGATCTCAATGCGGTCGAGCTCATTCTATGAGGCTCAGGTGCACTTGGCGGATTTGAATTCTAAGATTGTCCAAGGGTGCGAGAGGGTCAGGGAGTTGAAGGAGACGATTAGGCTTTTGGACGCCGACTTAGTGGGTTCGGCTAGGAATGTGCAGGAGCTGAGTTCTAAGCGGGGGGATATGATAACGTTGCAGAACAAGCTTAGGCTCATGCTTTCAGTCAATCAGGCTGTCTCCACCCTTCAGTTAGTAAGTTTCCTTTCTACCTGGATACAGAGTATTTGTTGAGTCCGACCGAATGAGTTCAGTGTAAGACGCTAAGTTTTGGACTAGGGCTGAAATATTGGAAGTCTACTGTATGTTTACTAATTTTCCATCGATGGTAGTCGAAACTGTTTCAAAAGCTAATTAGCTATCAAAAATATACTCCGGGGTACATATAGGTTCTGCATCGTGCATATCTTCTTCTGAGATTTGTATAGGTTCCCTTCATAAAGTATAACATAGTGAGCAGAGTTCCTAAGATTCTCTGGCAATGTGAGATGCAACTTCTGGAACAAAAGTATGGTCAAAGGGTTTTCGATGTCTTAACTCTATTCCTCATAGCTGGGGTACGGGAATTGTGGCATGAATCTTTATGAAGTCTTATCCAGATGGGTACTATTCTACCTCATGCTAAACCATTTGGAGTGGACTCCAAAAGTGCACATTTATTTGATGAATAAAACAAAAATAAATGCAGTTTATCTGAAAGTGGACTTTAATTTTCGTACTTCTCTTTAAGCAAGAATGCCCTTGTTGATTTACCTTTTTTTATCCTATTATTGGCAGCTTGTTGCATCGGCAGATTGTCTTGGTGCTTTAGATATTATTGATGACCTGCAGCATATATTGGTATGCTCTCTACTGTTAATACATTATTGCATTAATTTCTTTAACATTTTATCCATGCTTTCTATTTCTATTCACCTATATTTTTTACCCATCTGATAAAAGATGCATGCTTAAATAGGACGGAGATGAGTTGATTGGTCTACATTGCTTTCGTCATCTTCGTGACCACGTGATAGCTTCAGTGGAGTCAGTTAATAGGTTTGTTTATTCTTGTTTTGAGATTGATGCTGATTTGAGATTCTTAATTCTCTTCAATGGTGTTGATCCCTAAGATAGAAGTGCTTACTTCTATGTCTTGGGAAGTGTGTAGTCCCCTCAATTCAATCAAAGTCGTCATAAGTACATCAATTCTGTGAAAAACACTGGTTATCTCTGTCATCGTTGCTGCCTCTATGCCAGTCTGATGTTCTTTAATATTCTTACTGGACAGATGCATGTGTTGATGTCTGATAGTCAATAGCTGACTGATTGAGTCAATTTTTGAGCTTAAAGATGCATCTTGTAGCTGATATTTGAATGCCTTACATTCTTCTTATAAAAATTTCTAGAGACAGCTGAAGTAGTGAACCTTCATCTTGTGAGAAACACTCTTGACACTTTTAACTGCTAAATATTGTCTAGCTAGTTTGTCAAAACTTAAAAGTTATTCAAATACTGTTTTCTATGAGAAATGACTTTTAGCGTCGAATGTGGGACATAGCAGACATGGAATGTGATGCTGTTTGGCTTGATGATTCTGAAAACACAAAGCAAATAACTTAAAAGATTGCTCTCAAGAACATGCCAAAAAGCCCTAGTTAAAGATGATATGATTCGTTACCATGGAGCCATGGGCTCAATTGTTATCCCTATCCTACCTCGTGCACATGCAGTACCTGGCCCCTTTTGTTAATTTTGTCCCCTAGGTTTGGCAATACAGATCTGTAATTGCATGTGGTAGAATCCAATATACTCCCAGATCCTTCTAAACTTTGTGCCATAATCTTTTTTTAGATGTATGATGTTTCCTATTGTTTAGATGTACTATGATATTTCATTTTCCTGATCTTTAGAAGCAGCAATGCCAACTTGAGTTTTGAGAAACTTAAAATCCTATTCTGAAGTATAGTACTGACTGTCAAAATTATTAGAGCACATTTTTTGATTTCATTGTTCATACTAGACGATTTTCTAATGAACTTTTGGTTTATATTAAAGGGTTGGTCTAATAGTTGCTGGCTTTGATGTGTTTTTCTATATGGGCCGCAATCTAGTCTCTTCACTGTGGATTTATGTCCAACATGTTCTCATTATAAGTTCAATGTGAAGTGGCTTGATATTTTGACTTATCATATTCATTCTTGTAGCATTCTTTCAGCAGAATTTATCCGTGCATCTTTGCGTGGTTCTGGCAATACGGATGTGTCGGTAGCATCTAATGGCATATATGATGAAGTAAGCTTAGTGTAGTATTATTATTTTATGTTGAAACAACTCAATCTTTTATCGTTCCATCTTTACTTGCATTCTTTTATTCAAGATTTATTCATTTTTTACACATTAGGGTTTTGAGCAAGACGCCATATCTCTATTATATAATCTCTTTCTATGTCTTATCCTGTTAAGTAATTAAGCACAAATAATTTGGTTTGATGAGTTGAGAGTTTTGCTATCAAGGCTTTTGTTTAAATTGCAGTTTTTAGTTGAGTTATGCATGTTGCTCAAGTGAGGTCTTACGGAATAATTAAGGCTACAGATTTGTGAACTTGACGTTGATGTTCCCAGAATAGATTATTTATATCTGTGTAAATAAGATAACAATTGCATGACCATTGAAAATTGACCTGATTCACGACCATGTTAACTCATATTCTCTACAGTACATCAAACAGGTTTTGAGCTACAGACTTATTATTAAACTTGTTCCTGTGGTCTTGAATGATTCAATCTACTGGGAAATAGGGAAACTTAAATACCTCTCTCATCGCTTTCTCTATCAAGCGCGCTCACTCACATTTCCATCTACTACGTTCAAAAGAAGTATGCTTTGATATTGATTATTCTCTGGGCTTGCTGGGTTATTATTTTACAGTTCCTCACCACGGCTAGTGAATGCTAACTACGTAATAATGTAGGCAAAATTGGAGGATGAAAGAACTTCAAATTTCCAGGATCAGCTTCTTCCACTTGTCATTGGATTGCTTAGAACAGTGAGTCTGTGTTTCCTTATCTGTCTCCTTTTGAATTGCTTAAGCGATAGTGTTTTTCTGTTTACATGTTTTTATCACTTTGGTAATAGCTAAGTGTCAAAGAAACCAAGAATGATGGACTACTATTGGTGTATGAATTGCCAAATTTAAAGTTTAGTATCAAGATTGCTGCATCATGGAGAAACCTGTGATTTTATGAACAAAAATAATGCTCATGCCTGTGACTAGCCTGTTATTAGATCTATCATCTATGCCATTGCCAAAGATATATTGTAAATGAACAATGATGATGTATGCATAGGCCAATTTAAAAGATTAATATCAAGATTGCTACATTGAAGGAGGCATTTATGTTTGTGCCTAAAGTGTGTTGTTTTAAGCAATCAGAGAGCAATGAGCAGGCCTTCCCTTCACGGATTGGTGCATGAGGACTAGTTCTTTTTTCCCCCTATTCTTTCTTTCTTCTTGACAGGCTGTTGTGGTGCGTTGTACTTGGAAGTTTGTGTGTATGAATTATCCTTTTTTATCATTTAGTAGGTGTGTTGATGCTTAATTAAAAGGAAGGTCTTGCTTGCATTTCTCCTTCATTGTTCTATATTCTATTTCTCCTGTTTGCTGTTTTACATTTGGTCTTGTGACTGAATTTTTTCTTTCCAGGGCAAATTGCCAGCTGTTTTGAGAATATACCGAGATACACTAGCTTCTGATATAAAGAATTCTGTCAAGGTGACAGTTTTGAATATGCATCTAGAGTCGGATTCTATCTCTGGAGAGGGGATTGTGGATACTGATGGTGGGTTCAATGCATAATTTTAAATATAGGTTTAGTTTACTTCATAGTTTGCTTTCTACTGAAAGACACCCTCCCTTTTTATTTGACTGTCTGCACGCATGATTTGACTTATTTTATTGCATTCTGTTGATAAAAAACTATAATTGCATTGAAAGAATTTATTCTTCCAAGTTCTGGCTGGCCATATCGAACCTATTTTGACTGTCAAAATCTTCTCATTCTGTAATGCTTTCTCAGGCGGGGGTTCATCACTTGGAAGTAAATTGAAAAGTCTGTCACCTGATAACTTTGTGAGGCTCTTGCAGGAGATTTTCAAGATAGTGCAGGTAATGTATGCTTCACAATTAATGCTACTTGTTGAAGACTATACTTGCAAATTTTTGTAATGACAGAAGAAAATTCTTAAATTGTTTAAAGAGTGGAACATGTACCATTTCTTTCTGTTGCCTAATTTGGATGTAGATTATAAGATTATGGTACCTGCCTGAACTGTTGGGCACTTGAGAGATTATTTTTTTCAATGCTAAAAATGGATAATCATTTGAAGTTCTCTACCTTAACTTTGAAGTGTGATGTTGATTTTTTAAAACTTATTTAGTTAACAACATTTATTTCATTGACCTAGATGGATGCTACTTGCTTTTTTTTTTTTACTTTATTTATTTTTATTTTTTTGGAATTGATTTACAATATTATCTCAAGTGCAAGTAATCTGCTAGATTATTATTTTTTCAAGTATAGTGCAGGGATTTTGATTTTAATAATACAATTAGGTACTTACAAGTTTCAAATAAAAGTATAAGGAAAGCATAGGGACCCATGTGTTTCCAAATGATTAAGTAATCAGAAACTGGAATTTTTTAATAGGTAAGAGATGAAATGAGGAATGTTCTTTGGAGGGAACTATTAGCCTAGTGAGGCCATATGAATGGGTTGTTCATAGATATGTGGTCAGAGTCTTGATACACATACCATTTCAGTATTTGTTTTTTGTTTATGGCATTGCGTAACTTGATTATTTTCGTTTAGTGAATGCAGACACACTTAATGCGGGCTTCTGATGTCAAAAGAGCAATTGAATGGATTATGGGCAATTTGAATGGTCACTATGCAGCTGCATCAGTTGCTGCTGCTATTGCACATGGTGCATCATCTCCTGAAACAGTTCAAGAAACAGATGGCCCAGCTAGTTCCCTTTTACAACAATCTACACAAAGTGCTATCAGAACGACATCTATCCATGGGAGGGGATATGATGCTATAAATCCAAATCTTTCAAGAAATTTCCGGTGAAGGGCTTTCTCTTTCTCTTCAATCCTAATTTATCAACATGCTTTGGTTTTTTTTCTTTCTCTATTTCTCTTTTTTTTTGTTGGTGTGTGTGTTTGGGGGGGGGGGGTTCAATCTTATTGACAGTTTGAATCTTTACGAGTCTAGAAATGGCTTCCTTATTCAATATCTCGTGAGATGTGGCTATCATGAACCAAAGTCTTACTTACCTTTGTGGAACCATACGAAACATGCATACTTTTGACAATCTTTTCCTGTGTTTGGACAGTGCTGATATCGTAAGAGAGAACGCAGAAGCTCTATTTGCTGCTTGTGATGCTGCTCATGGAAGGTGGGCAAAAATTGTTGGAATCCGCTCTCAAATTCATCCAAAACTTAAACTGCAAGAATTTCTTGGTGTTTACAATATCAGTCAGGAATTCATAAGTTCAACAGAGAAGGTGAGTGATGCATCTTACAGTTTTTTTGCATTCTATGAAAAAGTTGGGTTATCAAGATTGTTATATTATATTATGCTTACATAAGCAGATTGGCGGAAGGTTGGGATATAGCATTCGAGGGACACTTCAGTCACAAGCTAAATCCTTCATTGAATTCCAGCATGAATCTCGAGTCAGTTTCCGTTTATGCTTATTACTTAAATTTTTTTGGAGGCATCCACCAGGACCTACTCATTTGTTAGACTAACTTCTGTGCCGATATCATAGATGTCTAAGATGAGGGCACTCCTTGACCAAGAAAATTGGGCTGAAATAGATGTACCAGATGAGTTTCAGAGCATTGTCGATTCATTGTGTTCTTCAGAATCTGAGATTTCTGGAGCGAGTAGTGACGCCGATACTGCATTAACTTCTAGTGAATTGGTATCAAGCAATGATGGTCTCTCTGTGGCTGATGCTGGTACATTGAATGCACCCCGACATATCGAGCAGCCAGATTCTAATGGGACATACACCAATAATGACCCAAACACGGACTCGTCACGCTCGAGTGTGCCAATGGAGAACAGCAATTCTGATGTCAGTACTTCATCTCATGGAAACAATGCCAGCACTAAAGAACGTGGAAAATCTACCCTTCGAATGCTTTATTTTAGAGGTGTTGCGTATCACATGGTGAATTGGTAAGTAGCGATGATTTCTTGTGCTTTTTTCAGTTTGTTGCTGTTTTATCTTCTTTCTTGTTAGTTGTTACTCTAGTGTGGAAATATGTAGTTGCAGGGATTCTTCAAACAGATAAGGGAAAAGAACCTGGTTTTTTATTTTTACTTTAGACCATACGTACAGTGATTCATTGCTAGACTCCTCATTTTTGTTGACAAGTTTTGTTACAATTTAGATGTTCATTCCGAAACTTTCATCTCATTTATTTTCTATTTTGCACACTTAATTTACGATCCTGTTCAATGGAAATTCCATGTGGTTACATTCATGTGCAAGCAAGAATACTGAAGTTTGTTGATGATTTTTAGGAACATTAAATATTTTAGAATGTTTAGTTGTGTCTGAATCTTCGCCGAATGAATAATCTTTACTATTTTATTGGGATGTGGCTAAGTTGAATGGAATATATATTTTTAGTCTAATTAGCCAGTGGATTAGTAGGGGATGCGCGAGGAAGAGAATGAATGTTATAGAAACATGACTAGGGAACCAGAAATTTTGGATAATATGGTGATGAAGGCATTAACATGATTTCTTGTGAGTAAATTGATGAGAAATGTGATTGGTTGTTTAATTAGATTCTTGATCTTGGGCATGAGGTTAGAAGGTTCTTCTGATAGAACTTAATGGCATGAATTAGCTAAATATTAAAAATTCTACTTGGTATTCTGTAGTTGACAAGGAAAGTCCGACATAGTACTTGGTTAATGTTTTCTTTCCATTCTTTTGCTTAAAAGCTTTGTAATTTTTTGTCCCTCACTCTTACAATCCTAAATTCTCATATTTTCTGGAGTAGATATATTTCTTTCTTGAATCGAATATATGTTGGAGATTAGATTTTTTAATTGGCTTTATTACTGCTCCAGTGGCCTGTATTTGGTGAAGATGATGTCAGAGTATGTAGATATGAATACTTATTTGCCCACATTATCTGCTGAAGTAGTTCATCGTGTTGCTGAGCTCTTGAAATTATTTAATTCGAGGACCGCTCATCTTGTACTTGGTGCAAATGCCTTACAGGTAATATACAGTTCGGGACTTGATTTTATTTTTTGATTTTTGAAGAATTAATGTTATGGTTCAACCTTAAGTTTAGGTTGCATGACATCACCTTATAACTTTTTCTAGGAATTTCCAGTTATGTTAAATCATATTTTTACTGAAATTTCGAACTATTTAAGGCAATGGGGAACTTTAGATTTTTTGTTAAAATTTGAATTTGTCAGCTAGCTGTGGAAATTTAACATGGAGTGGTTGGCATTATTTCAGCGATGAATTGATTCACTACCTTATTCATCTCTAGTCTCCTCTTTAAAAAAGATAAAAATTCCTGTTTAAACTTTATTCTATTGATTTCCTAACTGGTTATTTCATGTTGTCCTTGGCCGACATTACTATACAGGTGTCTGGTTTGAGGTCAATTACTGCTAGACATTTGGCTATGGCAAGTCAGGTGATAAGTTTCACGTATGCCATCATACCTGGTAGGTGGTTGCAGAGTATCTCTAGTTCTTATTTATCAGCATTCTTTACAAGTTACAGTGTATTTAAAGAATATGTTAGAGCCATATTTCAGGTGGCGCTTGACAGTGGTCAATCACAGCAGGCACCATTATAATTATTATTTGGGTGTCGGAGTGGGGTGGGCTGGGGTGTGGGGAAGGAGTAGGTTATGAAAATAGTGGATTTTCGGAGTAATGTTAACTTATTTATTCTTATAAACCTGTTCCGAGCAGTTAATGGGAATGTTTTCACCCTTACTCCCCATTTTTAATATCCTCGATGCAGCCCTTCTGATTGTATATTTAAAGAGCCTTTTTGATGTCCATCTTTTATTTGCAATAAACCTTATTTGTTTTTTATATTTTGTAATGGTAAATACTCTATTTTTAGTTGTCAGTCTCGAATATGAATTATGATATTCTCAGATTTATTGTTTAATCTAGAATTAGTCATTTAGTTTTTTTTTTAATTATTTAGTTCTCTATTTAATTAGGAAGTCTTTTTCAATTAGGACTCTAGTTTATTTAGTTTACTATTTTATTACAACTAGTTTTATTTGTCTTTTTAAGACATGCTGGTCATTAGATTATTCATGCTTGAGGAAGTCCCAATTTGGCTAAACAGGGACCTGCAGGTTGGGAATCCTGCAGTGCAGAATTTTTAGTTTTTTTATGCCGTTTATTATATATTTCTGTTAGGTCTTCCTTTTCTCTTTTCTCTTCTTCTGTGGTTTTGTTTAGTTTTCTGGCGCTTAATTCTTCTCCTTTTCACATATAATCTGTCTTCTTGTTTTCTGTTTCTGTCAAATACATTTTCTTGTTAAATTTTCTCTGTGTGATTGAATTATATGGACATTTTTCTAGATTATTTGATGGTTTTCATGTATTTATCAAGAAATCAGGAGAATTCTCTTGCTCAAAGTGCCCGAGACATATAAAGTGCTCTTGCAGTCAGAGATTGATCGAGTAGCAGCTGTAAGTTGTACCTTTGCATAAAAAAGATTGCTCAAATCGATTATGTTCAAGTGTTACTTACATTAATGGACACTGTTTTTTGTAGCCCCCTCCTATAACTAGATTAAACTTTTTTCTTGTCATGATACCACTGTATTGAAAAGATTGTTGTAGCAACAGAAGATGCTGTTTCTTTTATTCGAGTCACACGTAAATTAGAAAAATAATTGCTAACCATGGGACTCATTAATGCTGTGAGAGATAATATGATTCAATCTCATGCTGATTAGATTTAAGTGCAATCTTTCAGAGTTGAAAGTAATGTTGGACATTCTTGTACGGCATGATGAATGATATTGATCATATCATATAAATCATAACAAAATTGTTGTTGCTATACTAGGTTCTCTTTCAGTATAGTTGCAATCAAATTGTCGTTGAATAATTTCTTTTGCATTGTTAATTAAGATTGCTCATTTGTGGCAACGTTTTAGTGTTGATGTTTTGAATTAAATCCCATCCTTTTATGATCACAATAGTTCTTTTTCCACTTTTATTTCTTATTTCCACTACCCTTTTTGGTTGGTCTCTGTTTAATTTTTTTTATGTGTGTCTATAATTTTTGGTAGGTAGCAGTTCACTTCTGGGATGTTATTTTTAGAATTAGCAGTTTTCTATTATAGTGAAATTGAACAATGATCTTCCCAGATTGTTCTTGCTCAATATACATATGGTTGATATGAACAACTCCTTGTTGAATGTTGATTATAAAGGACTTGAGTTAGTGAATTAAGAACAGGTAGAAACTGATTTGTCAATTTGCAACATTTATCTGATATTATAGCCTTTTGCTATTGAGATTTCTTTCAAGAAGGGAGAATATCACTATAAATTAATTTAGTAATTACCTGAATTGTAATTACCTTGAATTAATATTCTCTTCATTCCTTCTGCCGAACATTCTTTTTCCCCAAAACTTAAGTTGAAACCAGCTTATGAATTTCAAAACAATGGAAAAAGGGCTAATAGCAGATTTGCTTCCTCTTTCTCCTGATATCACCTTCCATAGGGAGAACTTTGTGTCATTCCCTTTTGTTCATCTTGAGTGTGGTTAACGGAAATCAGACCCCCTCCCTCCCCTACGAGTGTAAACATTTTATCACAGTAACTTTATTGTAACTAGTGTTTGCTTTCATGACATTAGGATTACAAAAATCACCGTGATGAAATCCATTCCAAGCTGGTTCAGATAATGAGAGAAAGATTGTTGGTTCATCTACGTAGCTTGCCTCAAATTGTTGAGGGTTGGAATAGATCAGAGGATGCTGATTTACAGCCTAGCCAGTTTGCTCGATCTCTCACAAAGGTGAAGAAGCTTTGTTTTACTTATTGCATTTTTCTTTTTTCTTTCTTTCTTTCTTTCTTTCTTTTTTTTTTTTTTTTTGAGGCAATTTACTTTTTGCATGTTAGTGTTGAAATAAGTCTGTTGTTGTCCATGTTGATGCAAAATTGTGAAAGGCTCTAATTGTATTGTACTCCCTCCGTCCCAAAACATTAGTCCTGTTTTCCTTTTTCGTCTGTCCCAAACATTAGTCTTGCTTTCCTAAAATGGAAAATTAATACACACTCATTAATAAAATACTAATTTCCTCTATCTCACCCGCATTGGTATCTGTGCCGGAATGAAACAAGACTAATGATCCGGGACGGAGGTAGTATCATCTTAGATAATTATTATTGATTAAATATCATAACAGTTTTTTTTTAGTATAAAAGTACAGTATTCTTCCACTACCTTAACATTATGTGAGATGCCGTTGCTTTGCTTTCGTGCTAATAGTGTTATTGCTCTTTACTGCTGGGTTCTTTATAATTACTACTCCCTCTGTCCCGTCAGATTAGTCCATATTTTCATTTTCGTCTGTCCCGCCAGATTAGTCCACTTTCCCAAAATGGAAATTTTTTTCCTCACATCAATAAAATATTAATTCCACTACACTCACAAACATTGATTACTGTGCCAAAACCAAAGTGGACTAATCTAATGGGACGGAGGGAGTATTACCCTATATGCTCCTAAATTATTTTTCTAATGGGTTCTTGCACTTTATTACTGAGTTTCTTTACTTACCATTACCCTATGTACTCCTAAATGATATTTCTGTATAGCGCTTGTGATATTATCTTGAAAAAACTCTATTTCTCAATTGGGAAGGTATCATTTCACTTTATTGCTGGGTTTTCATTGCTTACCACTAATACTTTTTTCTCCACATATTGTCGCAGGAAGTTGGATATCTTCTACGTACATTATCTAAACACCTGCATGAAGAAGATGTGCAGGCTATTTTTGGGTAATCTTCATCACCACAATCATATGCTCTAAGTTTTCTTTCATTATTTATTCATTCCAGTATAGTTTTTGTTGCATTCATTATCATTCACAAGCTTGACTGTGCGCATGGAATCTCCTCTTTACACTAGGCAATTCAGATGGTAGAACTAAAGTAGAGCCCATTTTGATGATGCTATTCATCAGAGATGTTGCTTTGTATCAGTCATGGAGTTCCTGTTATTTTAATTGGCAAAAATCCTAGTGAAGCACAGAAATTGCAGAAAGTTAGAATATTTGTCCAGC
>JAPKLW010000093.1:961369-990814 GCA_026898455.1 Plectranthus barbatus
ATATTAATATTTTTCTCTATGAAGCTTCTCCTTCTACTTGATTCCTACTTCTCTTTCTACCGCAGGGAAGTGGTCACTATTTTGCACTCCCAAATTGCAGATGCATTTTCAAAGTTGGAGATAAGCACTCCACATGCAAAACACAGGTACTGGTTCATTTTACCCATTCTTAGTGGAGTAAAGAAGAATTTTGTTACTGAGTTGGTCATCAATGATTAGTTCATTACCTGTGCTTTGAGGAATGCTTTGATTGATACATACATTTAAGCTTATTGTTTAGTACGACCATATGGGCAATCAGCAATAAATGCTTTTCTGATCACATGGAATTTGTTTATGTTTATTTATATTATTTAAACCCTCTTAGTAAATGTTTGTTGAAAAGTCTGGCAATTCGTATGTTTCTCATCCATATGAGCATTCGAGCAAGCAACAACCTCCACTTGGCTCTCTTGTCCTGCATTGTTCTTTCCCCATGCTCCTCACTTCTAAGTCTTTCCTTCTGTTACCTCCATAGATAGTTAATTACCCTGGCCAACTATTTCTGCTAATTCTCTTTGTTCTATGAAATTTCGTTTTCTGGAAGTGTTGCTGCTTAAACAAAAGCAGTTAATGCTTCAATAGCTTTTGAAGCTACGAGACCTCATAATTTGCATGTAATTAGTACTTTTCTTTTGGTTTGTGCTATCTAACCATATGTATTATACTTTCACAGTCTTCGCTGTGAAATCCAGCATCTACTTGGGTGCATCAGGTCATTACCTTGTGATAATTCAAGTGAATCTAGTACACCAAATTGGGGTGCCCTTGATGAATTTCTGGCAGAACGATTTGGGTCTGAAGCTGGTGAATAGAGATTCCTTTTGATCCATCAATTTAATTGTTACAAATGCAAGTCGACTGTACTCTCTATATGGAAGCTTGTGGATAGAACAGCGTCCTTCGGAAGAGGTAAGAAGTTAATTGTTGATGCTTCGCTAGGAACCTTGTCAATTTTGATGGATGAGGCTTTTGTAAAGATTTTGTATTTAGCTGCTGGTGTGGATGGTGAGTCATTTTTAATTGGTCTGAGTTTTCATCTTGAATGTATTGTGATATCGCAGGGGTGAAGTCTAGCAGATAAATTTTTGAGGATGTAATGCAGCGGTGAAATTTGGCTGATGATTTCATTTATTTTTATTTTTTGTACAAGGTTGTCTTCTCTTCTATCCTGCTTCATTTTTGCGTCGTCACCTTTATAGACACATTCAGTTTGTAACTGAGAATCTGTAAATCTCTTCTTCTCATATGCACTTTGGATCTCCTCTCTCAATGCATTTATATTATCAACTCTTGTACAAAATTGAATTTAACATAATCACATGCTATGCTGTAAAAACTAGGGTAAATATCTGTTATGTAAAATTGTAAGACTTCATAGGCTCGAGTCTAGAGATAATCTTTAAAGGGTGATTCTAAATGTAACATGAATTTGCTAAAAAATAAAAATTTAAATTATTATATAAAGTTATAATTTTATCCTCAAAGCTTATAATTTAAAATTCTAATTAAAATAATAAAAATTAAATTTAAAATTTGTAGCCCTCATCCGAATCTACATAAAATAAAAGTATGATTTTAAACATAGCTACATTTTTTCTTAATACAATTTTTTTTTATTTTTTTAAAAGATAAATTACGGTCTAATATTACTATAATACCTGCTAATCTCAAATTTAAAACCCTACTTTAAACAAATTACAATTCCAAGTGTATAGCTAAAAAAATATTTTAATTTTTCAACGGTATATCTAATTTCATGGATGAAGGTCAACAAAAAAACATAATAAAAATCTCCCTTTCTCCATCTCATTCTCTCCTGCAACATTTTTATAAACTTGAACATTCAAGTATATATACCTATAGGAGAGAGAGTAAACATACTGATATTCATATAATTGTTGTTCATATAGATTTTCTTCGTCCCTTTTTCCAGATTTCACTTCCGTATTGATTTTTTACAAAGATTGATTCAAGGGGAAAAATAAATGAAATTTTAGATTTTTTGCAATGTAACCCTGCGTAATTTGCAAACCATTGCATTTTTAAACGCTTCTTAATCCATCTCCTTTTTCTTCTTATATCCTCTTCAGTTTCATGAGACGACACAATGAGCAGTTTCTTTATTGAATTCGTTGTAGGAGTGAGCAGATGAATGTAAAGAGATGGAGATGAATAACTGATAAAAGAGATGAAGGTTATCCATTTTCTTTGTGGGTTAAACTCTTGAAAGTTTTTTTGAACGGAACTATACAATTTAAATTCTAATATTTTTTTTTGTTTTTTTAATTAGAGTTTTAAATTGTGGATTAAAAGGGTGAAATAGTAATTTTTTATAAAAAAAATTAATTTAAACAAGATGACTATGTTGAGAATTACCTTTTTTAAAAGACTAAAAAAGAAAATAAAAAAGAAAAAAGAAAAAAGCTGAACCAGCACATATGAGGGGAAAAACTCCATTTTTGTTTGAATTTCAAATATTTAAATACAGATTTAAAGTGTATTTTTTACAAAAAATTGGGTATCACCATTTAAATTAGGAGGGATTTTTTTTTAAAAAAAAAAAATTGCCAAAGTGTCCAAATAGGAGGGAATATAATTTTTTTTCTTCCAGAAAGAAAACTAACAGTATCCTAAACTAAGGAAATTTTATTTCATCTTTTTAATGTTAGGGAAATATATTTAAAATTCTAACTTTGTCTGGAAAATATATGCTCAATTAATAGCTTTGTTAATGATAAGTAATCCTTATATATTTCTCTTAAATCTTGTCGTTAAATGAAACCCTTAATTTTCCTTGTCATGCTATGCAACCTTTCTCCACCGCGGATCCCGGCCATCCTTTGCCCAAACCAAACACACACTAAAAAAAATAAAAAAAATCTGCCTCTCCTATTCGACTATCACTAGTGGTGGTCTCCTACAAAAGATATAAGCAGAATTAATTAAAAAAAAATGAAAATTATGTTATTTTGCTTGACCTAGCAGAAGTTGAGGTTGCAGTCTACCCAGAGATCACTATACTTTCTCTCACTTCTATTGGCGCATGTCACTTAACTATTGGATGTAATTATTATTTTTAAATATAAATTAAATTTTAAATACCTTTAATAATTATTTCATAAATTACAAAAACTCAAAAATAAAAAAGATACATTTTTATTTTATATTAATTATTGTAATTTTATCAAGTAATTATAAATTTTTAGTACATAATAATTTATTTATTATAATTAAAAATTTAAAATATAATTTTTAAAATATTATATTAAAAGAAATAAATTAATATTTTATTTAAAAAGTTAAGGCATTGAGTCACCGATGTGAGTATAATTTAAATTAAATTATAAATTGTATGATAGATTATTATTCATCATTGTTGAGGATAGTCTTACTAAACAAACTACCCGCCATCACTTGCGAAATGGATTCGTGTGAGATTTTTAAAAATAAATAAATTTCGACATAGGTATGTGCAGATAGGGGTGACAATTGAGTCGGGTTTGGGTTGGCAGGTTGAGTTGAGATTTAATATTAACATGTTATATGTCAACTCTAACCCGACCTATTTAATTTTTTAAGTCAGAAAAATAACCTGAACTCGACCTATTTATTTTCAGGTTGACCCAAAAATGACCATTTGACTCGTTTAATTATATTAAAAATTAAATTTATTATTTTTATTTATTACATTATATAATATATATATATATATATATATATATAATAAAAATATAAAAAATTATATTTATAACTTTTTCTTTAAAATATTATATCTCATTAATTTATTATATTTACTATTATTTTTAAATAATGCAAATATAATATTATTATAGGATAATATTTCAGTCAAATTTCAAAGACTTTGTGTTTTATATACTTCTTTTTGTTATTATTAAATGTATGTATAGTTTGGCGTATAATATAAAAAATAATTTATATTATAATATATGTAATATAAATGAATAAAAATAAAATATATTTCATGAGAATCGTTAAAAATTTTAAGATATATAAATTTGTTAATTTTATCTTAATATATTATAAAATATGACATTATTTATTTAATTCGAGTTGTAAATCATTGCATCACATTAATTTTAGTTTATTTTTAATTTTTTTATAGCATATACATATATTTTCAATAAACAATAATCACAATTTTAACAAAATCATATGTGTCATTTTTTAAGGAAGCATTATGTTTTCACCATTTTTCTTTAACATTACATGTATAATACCAAAAAATGATACAAATGTAATTTTTTGATAAACTCTAAGTTATGTAAACTTTGTATTTTATCTACTTGCTTTGGTTTTATTAAATTTATATAAAGAGTTGGATCTATAATATTAAACATACATATTATAAATATGCTAATGTGTGTGTATATATATATATATATATATGTATGTATATATATATATTAGCCTAATAGTTATATTTATTATTTATTCTATTATAACATAAATATATAATATATAATAAAAATATAAAAGAAATTTATATTTGTCACTTTTTAAAAATATTACATCGCCTAATTTATTATATTTACTATTTTTAAAATAAAACAATTATACAATCTTTAATGGGAAAATATTTTAATCGAACCTCATAGAATTTGTGTTAGGTATATTTCTTTTTATTATATATATATATATATATATATATATATAATTTGATATATAATATAAAAAATAATTTATATTATAACACATTAAATATAATATTGATGAATATAAATCAAACATATTTAAAAAAATTGTTAAAAATGCTAAATATATAATATTATTAATTGTATTTTAATATTGTAAAATAAAACAACATATATTTAATCCGCGCATCGCACGAGTGTGAAGTTAGTATACCATTAAAATTTAAAACTGATTAATTTTACGGGTTATTTGGGTTACGCGGGTCAATCCGAACCCGACCCAAAATTTAATGGGGTTCGTGGGTTCGACCCAAGACTGACCCAACACTTAAATGGATTGACCCAACCATTAATTTCGTGTTAGGTTCAGGTCGGGTTGATGGATCGAGTCAGAGATTACCGCCTCTATGTGCAGAGAATGGCCGGAATCCATGGTGGAGAAGGGTTGTATAATGTGGTAGAGAGAGGGGAAAAGAAGGAAAAGGAAGGGTTTGACTCATTTTAACATCATCATTGACCCATAATATATTTTTATGATGGAATTAAAAAATGAGATATATTTCATTAATGTTAAAAATGATGAAATAAAATCCCCTACTCTTCAATATTTTAGAATATTTTAACTTATTTTTCCTATGTTTTTTTTTATTGTTCTCAAATTTATTTTCAATTAATTATAGGAAATATATTTTAACACTATGTTCTGATGTCGGGGATATGATTGATCGTGTTATGTTGTTGAAATGATTTAAAATAAACCTTGATATGATACTAATTCATTTAGATGAGAAAAGGTCATGCTATCCAATATTTTATTAGAGTTTTTTTTTCCTTCTACTTTCGTTAAAAATATATTTAGGGGCATGTACGATCTGATTTGACTGATTTAAAATGTGAAATATCAGTCAAATTAATAGTTACCCTTTATAATTTTACAAACTTACTAATCAAATAATTATTTCAAATTAAATTGATTAAATCACATTAAAATGGTTTGGTTTGACCGTTTTAACTGATTTAAAATGTTAAATATCAGTCAAATTAATAGTTACCGTTTATAATTTTACAAACTTACTAATCAAATAATTATTTCAAATTAAATTGATTAAACCACATTAAAATGGTTTGGTTTGACCGTTTTATACGGTTTAAAAGATTATTTGACTAACAATGCAAATGATAAAATTAATATATCATTTTAACCGTTTTAAATATTAACCAATAATGCAAAGAATAAAACAAAGATAAAGATATTTTGCTTGTTAATTATTAATTATAAATAAGAGTGAGGTTGTCTCTGCAAGAAAGAAGGAAAAATATGTTGATTCATAAGGGTGCAATATGAAATATATATACATTAAGCACATATATCAATATAATTGATATTTTAACCTTTTACTAAATAACATTTATTTGCAATAATTTTATATGTACAGTCAGTCCTGTCATAATGATCCGTTGCACTCTTTAAATTGCTGATCAAATCAAATAATCCAATTTGAAAATTTTCAAACCAATTGGTTAAATTGCTTCTCTCAAATCAATCAAATTAATTTATTTTGGCCGATTTCTTCCAAAAACATGCACACCCCTAAACTTATTTGTAGCTTGAGCTTTTTGATTGAGTTGAGCATATCGTATTTACAGACCCGACTCTATAATTTGGGGTTTTATTGGAACAATTAAAATCGTGCCCTATTTTAATATAATAGTTATAAATGATTTTATTTATTAAAAAATACTCTAAATATAAAATTTATTTCAAATAATCTTTTTTATAAAAATTATAAATTTTGTTCAAAATCTCATGATTTATTATAAAATTATCTAAATATTGAGCTCACTTCAGTTCTTAACAACCTTGAAAAATAAACAAACAATGAATAATATTATGTAAGTACACAATTATCATTTAAAATATTTTAAATTACTATTTTCTAGTAAATATTTTTTTAAGATATCTAGGATAGCTCATTCAATATTTCTTGTGACAAGTCATCCCTAAGTAATATTTCAAAAACTTAAATTCTAAAAAACTTCTATCAGCAGATGCATTTGTACTTATGGTAGCAGAATTTATAAACAACATATACGTAATGATAACTATTTAGTCTCTTCAAATACATTACTACACCTAAAATTGTACTCCCTCCGTCCCGGCTGAATTGTTCCGGTTGACCGGGCACAATAACCAAGGATTGTGAGTGTAAAGTAAGTTGAGTGGAATTAATATTTTATTGTTGAGTGTGAAAAAATTGCCTTTTTAAGTAACGGGACAATTGAGGTGGGACGGACGAAAAAGGAAAGTGGGACGATTGAGGTGGGACGGAGGAAGTATATTTTATTTTGGTAAAAGATATTTGTTGGTTTCGGATGATCCTAGTATAAGAATAAAGTGTGCATAAAAGTGATGAGTATAACCAATTTGTAACAAGGTCTCAGTTACCAGCTTACTAAGGTGTTAACTGTTGATTATACAATAACTTTTATATTAAAGTAGATTTTAGTCAATGCTTAGATATACTCCAACAACTAAGTTTAGTTAATGGTTTTAAAATGTCATTTGATTTAAAGGAAGGAAATAAAATAAATTGAAATTAAAGAAAGCGCTAAAATATCCAAGAATTTATAGTGGTTTATGGTCCAATTGTTCCTATGTCTACTCTTCGTTCTTCACCAACAAAATCCACCAACTTCAATTATTTTCGGTAATTTAATATGGACTACACTTGATGTTCTTCTCCAACGAAAGTCTTCCACTAACTCAGATCGCAGGGTACTGTAGTTTCCGAACTTTACCATGAGGCTTCATTCTTGCTAGGCTTTTATGCCTATTACTGTGTTGAAGGTGAAGGAATTAGATTCACATAATTCAACTGAACCAATGAATTCTGTGGATATCTAAATAATTGTCATACATCAATTATTCCCAAGCATGCTCCTATTTAATAAATATCTTATCATGCAGAAGTTTATCGGATTACCTGACATCCCTAGTGTCTGCATATCTGCGCGTAGGGATTGGAACCTTTGAATCCTTGCACTCCATATTTAATCGTGTGGAATAAAGATTAAATATATTTGATTTTAATTAAATCAAAATATAGAGAGATAGAAGAAAAACGATCATCCAGATCTAATCTGTATCCCAGCTCCGATCCGGCAATCTGGTGAAGATTCCCTCCGAATTCCGTGCCTATCGAGACGTAGAATTTCCTCCTCGTTCTCAGATCTTCAGTCGCTTATCACAGCTCCCAATTACTGGTTTGTGATTGACAACTTATGATCTTGTGGTGTATTGCGATCTGAGAACCTAAGGGGTATTTATAGGAAAATTCTGATCTCAGATGGGCTTGAACTTTCATGGGCCAGACCAGGGACCATAATGCAAATAGCAAATAAGACCTATCAATTAATTAATTAACATATTCAACCCAAAATATAATTAATTAATGTATATTGATTCATGCCACCAGAGAATCAATACTATTCTACCTATTTGCTACCACATTATGAGGAACGGGTTGCATAGGCTCGATATATCCCCATATTTAAGGTTAAATACATTCATTAATTAATTTGAGCTCTGACAAACTCCAAAATTAATTAATATCTTTTATCTTAAGTAGTACCACTCAACCCTTTTCACTTATGCTTGAACTTAATCAGCCTGCAGGACTTTAGCATAGTGAACCTTTTGAGCTTCTTAGGGAATGTCACCATCCTATACTGGATATGGTCACCTAGTTCCAGTTACAAACAGTCATACACAAACTGCTACCACCCAAGATACAGATATATAAGTTCGACTAGAACTCTCCACCATAGTATCTCAAAGTGATACACAAGTCCGTGTATACCTCCGTACCTTCATGTAGGCTTAGGATTCCATCAAGCCATCAAGATTCCTTTAATGTCAGATAAATGAATCGTTCTTAACTTAGGTCCTATCAATGCATACCGCACGCACCATCATACCAAGCAACCAAGATAAGCCGCTTATTACTGCGTATGCTGCACCTTATACCGACAGTCTATCCTGAGTCTGTCTCAGCTGTGATAACTATTTATATCTAGCTAGGTCAAGCGATCCATACGATCTTCCGTGATCTCCTACACACCATATGATCTCCCTATCGACGAGATAAGAGGATACCGTTGTTCGCTTCATATGTTTGTTAATCAGACAGGACTATTGTATCATTGTATACAAGACATTACTGATTACCAGTATATCAAACGAAACTATTTACCGATATACCAATCATAATGCTTTGCAGTATACAAAAACCTAACAATCTCCCACTTATACTCAAAGCATAATGATATGCTTTTCAGAGTAACCAATATGTTAAAACTATTAGCTGTTAATCTAAGCACCGAGTGGCTTGCATTAATCACAGTCCAAACCTATGAATCCCTATCATAGATTTCAACTTGAGCATTTTTTATCAATCAAGCAGCTAAAGAAAAACTTTGATACTTTTTACTCAATTGCATGTCTTCTCTTATTTTGGTACTTAACTCTGTATGATACATCACTTCGTGAATTCTAGGTTTCTCAAATTTGCAACTGCATTAGTACTTATATCACTCAAACTAGTGATACTATATGCAAATGAATAACCATTACCGAATTCTAGCTTGTAATACTTGAATCGAATTATACCATAGCGGAATCCCATAAAACTCGAATCTTTTACACTCGGCCATTATATGATTCTATTACCCAAAGTAAACATATAGTTAGAGTAAGAAATTATTGTGATTTAGTCCACCTGGATATATGAACCATAACCCACAACACATATACTCGACCGTATTGTGTCTGTCCAGAGTTAAAACTAATATCTATAAACTATGCCAGCCTCATAGCAAGATATTAGATTTCATACAGTTTTTTGAATAGAACTCCTTAGACAGACTTAACAACCTCTTCTTGCAAACATGCAAGACTTTGATCCTAAGGATGTACCCAGCGTCCCTCCTTCGTTCAACGTCTATAAATGTTCGGATAACCATCTCCGTATGCCCGACAATACCTCCACATTGTCACCAAATAGGAGAATATTATCTACATACTATGCAAGATGCACCATGCTACCGCTTACATATTACTAGAATTCAGAACTCTCGTTCATGCATAATGAATATCCATAGGACTTTACCACGTCGTATGAACGTAGGTCCCATGACCGATAAGCTTTAATCCACAAAAGGACTTCCAAAGCTTCCAGACAAGATACTTAAGTCTTATTGCACAAAACCTTCTGACAGTTCAAACCGCCAGATTGCTAGGTTACCAAGTACTGCTATGACTAGGAGCATTCGAATGAACTTGAGCACGGCTTATAGGTGAAAAGTCCTATTATAGTCTTATGCTCTCTCTTACTGACTATAATATTTTTCCACCAACCTCAATATTTTCATTCGATCCTACATTTACCTTGTATGCCCACTTACTGCTTATAGCTATAAAGTTATCTATTAGTCAACTCTTCTGGCATACAAGTATAGTATGATGAATTCTATTACTGAATTCATGGCGATCCACTACTTGTCTATACCCTTGTCAGGTACTGCTTCATCGTAGTTCCGGGGACTTCCATCAACCAGATCAAAATCTGGGATGAAGTATAACCTCCCACTGTAATGAAGCATCGACGTTGTGTTAGCAGTCGGTGTAGTTCCTCGTGGTTCCGCACCTTGCACTATCGACTGTGTGTGATACCATACCAGTTTAGGTACATCACACTCACACAGGGCTTTCCAAATAGAAATGCATCAACATCTTCAAATTCTTGAAGAACCAAATTACATTTGATAGTACAATTACTTAGTCCCAAAAGAATCCTTTGTTGACCTTAACAACGAACTTGCCAATTCTCAAGACTATAGCCGTCATTCGTTTCTTCCAAGAATATCCTATAAACAACCTTATCTTGATTTTAACCCATCAGTGTTATGTTTAGTTGGCAAGACTAAATATTCTCAAAACCATTATGACCTACTAGACATATGTCACAATCATAACTTTTGAGAAAACTCTTCACACTGACTTAAAATCAACCAATAAGTTCACTATTGTTTTCCAAGGATTTCCAAGAAACGAATCTGGTAGGAATGCTTAAATAATTATCAATATATCATGCTTCAAAATTCTTAATTCTTCTCATACTACACCATCGGGACAAAAGGTCCGGATGTAGTCTATTAGGACTATATGCCAATTAAATGACTAGTACTGTCCAAGCTCATTACTTAGGCGTTCCCTTGAGTAATTGTCAAATAAATGACACGACACTCAAACCATCTACAACTTAAGTGAACGTCAGTCTACACTAGTCAAGATAGACCATTTTCCAACATATCACCATATCGAGACTTACTTGCCTCAGAGTCCTGGTCAACATTATTACTGTCACGCCCCGATTTGTAAACAAGACTTAAATAAGATAATTGAGGCACATCGGGAACGAGACTTGTACTTGGAATATCAATCGATAAGAAGAGTTCAAGCAAATAAGAAAGAAACCATCACATTTATCCCAAGTTAAGCAAAAGGTAATGAAGGGGTGCCTCCTCAAGAAGGGATCGTAGCTTCTTGAGTAAATCAAATATCAGAGTATTTATGATGTCATAAAAAGGCTAACAAAAGATAAGGAGTTTCAGCAGCGGAAAGTTATCAATGAAGTATGTATATGAAGATACATACTTCAGTATCTAACTATTACAAAAAGAATCTTCAGCTCCACTTCGACTGCTGCCTCGTACTCTGGCTCCAAAAGCTTCTTTTAACCTGCGCATTTTAGAAATAATGCGAGGGGCTAAGTACAAATTGTACTTAGTGAACACATGCCCGAAAACATACATACGTATAAGTTTGTCATGTCTTTTTAATCGGGTCGCACATGGGGTTTTAAGTTTGAAATCCTCCCATTGCACCAAAACATTTCATGAATGAGCTAGCTCTTTTACACAGTTAACTATCTGCAAAATCATATGACTGGGAGGTGGCCTCCTACCACAGTCACGATGCTAGTTCGAGTAGGGCGCGACCCCTAACAAGTCAGCATCACAGTGCACTAACCCGTAGTAGCTTTCATACTGTCCGGGCACGATCGTTAAAGACTCGCAATACGCGCAGTCAACATCCACGTTGAATACGTTTGATGTTTTTCTCTAAGTGGGGTTCCCCCTCTGAGAGGACAGATAGCAAACACAAAATAGTAGGCAATGACAAAGCAGTTTAAAACAAAACATTTCATTTCATGCTTGATATGCTTTGAAAAGAAAACATCATTTTCATGTATTTAATTTGGCCCACTATATAGGGGTAAAAGAAAGCCCACCTTGAGTAGGTGCGGTCACGTGATTGGTTGATCTAGAAATGGATCTTCTTCTTTCCCTTTCCTATTGCATAAGGAATGGCTTGTTATGTCAAGAATGTCGATCGAAATGAAGTGTGTCGATCGATACGAAGGATGGACAACAAAATCTCAAGGAACAACATCTGTGTTGATCGACACAAATTGTGTCGATCGAAATTTTGGCTCGGTTTCGGTCGACACAATCTGTGTTGATCAAAATTTTGGCTCTGTTTCGGTCGACACAATCTGTGTCGATCGAAACAGAGGCTTGCTGCCTTCGGCGGAATTTTTGTGTTTTGGCTCAAACGGTTATCCGGACTCGTCCAATCGATTTCTAACAACACCAAATGATTTCTAAACATATATAATGAGTCTAGACATGATTTAAACTATCAAAACATGTTGGAAACGAGATAAAACCTCAATATGTCCAAATAGGGCAAACATACCAAAAATGCTCCAAAATCAACACAACTCGATTCCTATGTCGATATATCGTTTCTAGGCTCATAATATAACATGCTAAACATGCATACGTACTCATAAACTCAATATCAAGCCTAGATCATGACATTTATAACTAGGGCATAAATCATAACATGCTAATATTTAAGAAATAGCTAGAGGGAGGTTCGATCTATACCTCCTTGACGTTCTTAAGCCTTCGTAAGCTTGATCAACCCTTAGTTCGTCGATTTCCCTCTTCAAATCAAAAAGGAATAGAAATCTAAGGTTGGAAATGGAAAGGAAACGAAGAGAGGGTTCCGAAAAGGTATAGTTTTACCTTAAAATCTCCTCGCCGGAGCTTCGTCGGAACTCGCCGGAATGTCGCCGGAGAAATTCTAGAGAGTTTTGAGAGAGAAAGTGAAAGTGGTGGAGTGAGATAGAAGGTTATATTTATAGAGGGAGGTGAGGGGTAACTTTGTAATTACCGAAAGTCAAAAAGGTTAAAGTGGTTGTCATTCGCTTGTCACATCGGTTACTTTAACATCACCTCACGTCAACTCCACATCTCTTCGCGTCATTGCATGGGAGACCATGATATTTCGTCGATACATGAGTATTTATCGATCGATATTATCCCGATACGAAAATGTCGATCACCGAATAATTAATCGAGATTAATTAGACTAATTAATAATAATTTATTTTCTTCAATGGAATAAAGGTGGCAAGCAAATGAGGCCACAATAATAATTTCCCAAAATAAATTGATCGCGATATCTAAAATTAATTCGATAGCAAAATATAAACTTCGGAAATCCGATAATTACATTCAAATTTTATGAGGGGTGTTACAATTACCATCTATCTAGGATTTGCCAACGCAACGAGAAACAAGCCTGGATTAAATCCATTGTTTCATTGACTGAGAGTTGCTCGAACCTCATTAGATTAATGTGACCTGTCAACATCATTATTCTCCAATCTAGATTTGCACTCTCAATTAGGAACAAGTCCGGACTAAGTCCAATGTTCCACCATCCATGAGTTGCTTACTCTATTTGAGACTGATGTTACCTGGTCGTAGATATCAGAGATATGTAAGATCCATATTTTGAGAAGAAAACACATTTTGTTTTGAATGCATAAAAGCAATATTCATTGGAAGTTTTATGGAGACAATTAATGATATAGAGAGTTACTCAGTAATCAATGATGGATATCACCGTTATTACCAATGATTGAAACTCCACTATTAAAAATAACTAAATATCCATCATATACTGGAAACTGAAAATAAGTTCGACCGAAACATCGGTACTTATTTAAACATCTCTCAAAATCAAAATATTGTTCTCTAAACATAAATAAAATCTCTAACCTCTGCAACGAAAACCTCGTGCTATGGAGATGGTATTCCGTCACATCTAGGCCGCCTGCCCGACGAACCTTCTTGCATTATATAATCTGACTTATAAATACTATTACCACTACCAATAAGGTAACAATAGTCATCTAAGCACATGTTAGATATACATGCAGTATATAACAAACATGATTCATGGATGTTGCTACCACTACCCATAAAGTAGGAGTAGACATCTAAACATGTATCAGTTATACTTGCAAGTGACATACCTTGTTCCTTGGTGTCAAACACCGGACAATTTTTCTTTTCCGATGTCCTACCTTGCCTTACCTGAAACACTTGTCTACTTCCTTAGACTTTTAAGGTCATCAGTTGGTTCTATGACCTTGCTCCCACTGTTTACTTTATTTCTCCTGCTTCCGGTGCCTCCCTTCTTCCCTTTCACCTCCAGTGAAATAGAAGGGCTCCTAGCGTTAGATATAGTAAACCTTTTCATTTGTTGACATAAGATCTTGAAGTTTCCCATCCAATGGATGCTTCATCTTATTTCTTCTCAACTACCAGTTTGAAGTCATTCATAGACTTCTGTGGCGAACTGAGGACTAAATTTGGCTTTGGCCAAGCCATCAAATTCCCCTCATCTTAGCTTTACGTGTACATGTCTTGGAACTAAATCAAAGACATCACATATTCGCATGTTGATCCACCATCATCCAAATACTGTCGCATAACGACCCTATGAGACTGGATATGGTAATCCTTTTCCATACATCCATAAGTCGCGATTATATCCAATATATCAATCGCATACTCTTAACACTAAACTCCGAGCTGCAGCATGTCCGTGCACGCTCTTTCAGGAGAGGACTTATGAATAATTGGATAAGGATGAAAATTTCCAGAGCAAATAAGTGTTCAAAGGCAATGATTTATCAAATTCCATTTCCATTTCAGGAAAATAGGACCAAATAATAAATATAAATAGCAAGAGTAAAATATGAAAAGTTTGTAGTTAACATGTTTGAAACAATTTAACGATCAAAGTAAGAACATACAAGCAGAACATTGAAACAGATTAGCTTTGTAACCTTTTGATAAACCAATACTAATGTTTCCTCCAATTGCCCAAGCAATTTAATTGCAAGCCACACATGTGGACGTTGACAACAAAACCACTCAACCAGATTGCATCTTTCAATTCTAGTCCTTTAATTTCAATCCATGTCAGTTGCCTTAGACAAATGGAATTAATAATCGGAGATAAATTTAGACCATGTTATCCTACTGAGTAGGGACATCAAAAATGAGTTATACTCTGGATAACATCTAAGCAAATAACCACAAAACCAAACCTTCCCATATAAAACCGATTTGTTATACACACACTAGGTCCATGACGTATGATCTTTTACAATAAGGTTGTCTCATTTAATTCAATCTTAGAGAACTTGTGAAAGACCAAATACGCAAGCACACATATAGACGTTTACGCAAAGGCTCCCACTTCTCACATGAATTAAATATTTTATTTAGAAATCTCATCCATCAGAACTTATGAATAATAAAAGCAAGCATGCAACACATGTTGACGTCTACTCACTCTATTATTCATTTTCGATTAGAGATTGCTTTGTGGATGTCTTGATTTTATTTGAAAAATCTCTTGCTTAGTAGTTTAATTTCAAAAGGTTATTTGCGCAAATAATTTTTATGCTACTATAAACTATGTTATTGCTAAAATTCCATCATATATAAAATGACCCGGAAATTTATAAACATAATTTAATACATAAAATAAAACAGACAAGCATGCTAAAATAATAAAGCAATTAAATCATGTTTTCCTATTTTTTCTAAAATGCTTAGTGTGCAAATAATTCACCACATCAAACAAGAACAATTAGAATAAAATAAAATGTCCTCTGACCCCAAAGATGTTGTACGTGCATATCTACCTATTCTATTACATGAATTTGGGATATACAACTCTTCAAATTAATTCTTCAAATTTCTAGGCCTCCAATTCTTTGTTGAAATTTGGAAACGGGCTGAAAAGACTGCATATTAAACTGGATTTTTCAATCTCAGGCCCAAACTGACCCAAAAATAGAAAACCCTAATTTTCAAATACTCCGAGCTGCCTTCGGGCCACCGGGCCTATCAACTGGCCCGATAAAACCTAAAAACCTTAATTTTGAAAATTTGAATCTCCAGCCACCTTCCAGCCGCCACCGTCGCTTGAGGAACCCACCGCCGTCCGTGAGACATCACTGTGTGCCACTTGCGCACGATCGAGCCCTATCCAACAGCTCTTCGGAGACACGTAGTGCGCCAGGCTACGTGCGCCAACCCCTGGTGCGAGCCCACATCTGCTCTACCGGCCGCCGCGCGGCCACCATTCTTGCTTCACTATTGTTCGCCGCGCATCAACGCGCACATCCACCGGCTCACGACCGGTGAGTTTCCAGGGGTGCTGCGGTGGTTAGGGCAAGGTTTGACGGCTAGGGTTTGGAGGGTGGCAACTAGGGTCTGAACGGGGTAGGTCGACATGTGTTGGAGCCCAAGTAGAAGCTGTGAGAGACGATCCAGTCTACATTCCGAGTGGGCCGATGGCTAGAGCTCGAGCAAGGACTATGAGGGCTGGATTGAGTTTGTTGATAAAAGATATTTGGGCGGCAAATAATTCCAAGGAATCGATGCTGTTTGAAGAATTAACGAAGGCCCAAAAAATTTACTAATTTAATTATGTGTAGTGATTGGGCTTAGTTTAATTTATTCAGTTATTTTGGGCGAACATGTTTAGGCCTTTTTTAATTAAATTTGAAATTTAATTAATTTTTTAATTTAATTTTTTGAAATTTACATTTCTTATTAGATTAGGTTTTGAGTTTGCCTATATATAGGCCTTGTTATTGAACAATTAATTCAGCTTTCAGATTTAATAAAATAGTGAGGTTTTCTCCTTTATTTTCTGAAGGCTCAATCTCAAAATTCTATATTATTCATAGGGTTTCAATCTCGACTAATTAATCGGACAATCATATCCGTTGGTGGTGTCTTCGACTATATCCTTTGTTGTTGGATCAATTCACTTCTTGGGTCGTAGGAGATTTAATTTGGACTATGGTAATTGAAGGTTTTCGAATCCAAAGGTGTTGGATCCTTCCATAGTTCAATTTCAGTTTGCTTCCGCGTCATGTCTGAGTCGAATAGTTCTAGTTTCTGGGCTGCGATCTGAATCTTTCGGTGAGGATCGTATCAATGTGGCTGTTGTGTGGATCGACACGCGCACGTCGACCCTTGCAGCTAGGGTTTCGAGTGCAGCAATGCCACCACCCCTTGCTGATAGCAGATCCACCGCACAGGGCCAGCCGTTGCACACCACCACCTTGATCGCCGATGTCGTCTGGTCGTGGGCTGCTACGTTGTGTCTCCGGCACCGGCGATCGATGCCACGACCACCACCGGAGCCTTCTGAAAATCATGCGCGACATAACTGTGTGGAAAAAACTCCTACGCGCAAGAACACTGCGCCCAACCTGTTTCCACCGCCAACCCTGGCCACTGCCATCGCGGGTGACCCTAGCAACAGGCACCACCCCCCGCCGCGCGCCGCCTGTGCGCGGCTAATGGCTCGCCGGAGGTGCGTGAGAGATGGCGGTGGTTGGTGCCTGCGTACCAGCCCAAGGATTGCGCTGCACCGCCCACCACCGTTGCCTTCTCCATCAATACAGGAATCCATCACTGTAATCGCTGCTGCACCGGTGTCAGCGCGCTGCCCGCGAGGGCTGATATGTCGTGACATCGCGCGCTGCGCGATGCTGCAATTTTGCATTGAATTTGTTCTCCGTGTTCTTCATTCTTTGTGTTCTTTTACAAATTTTAAATCGAATAATAAAATACAAATCTATTCTATTACATTCGATTCCTAAAAATCTAACCACAAGTTTTCTCGTGGTGAAAAATGATTCAACACGAATAAACCATCGTGGATTAAGCATACAAACACGGGAACCACGAGGAACAGAAAAACATTCATTGCAATTTAATCATATTACATAAACATGCAAATAATTGAACACAATTATTTTCCAGATAGAGCCACAAATATGAACCTGGCTCTGATACCAATTGAAGGAATTATACCATGAACGAAATTCACATAATTCAATTGAACCAAGGAATTCTGTGGATATCTTAATAATTGTCATACATCAATTATTCCCTAGCATGCTCCTATTTAATCAATAAATTGCCATGCAGATGTTTATCGGATTACCTAACATCTGTAGTGTCTGCATATCTGCGCGCAGGGATTGAAACCTTTGAGTCCTTGCGCTCCATATTTAATCCTGCGGAATAAAGATTAAATATCTTTGATTTTTATTAAATAATTAAAATCAAAATATAGAGAGATAGAAGAAAAATTATCCTCCAGACCTGATCTTCTGATCTGTATCCCATCTCAAATCCGAAAATTAGGTGAAAATTCCCTCTGGATTCTGTGCCTATCAAGAAGCAGAATTTCCTCCTCGTTCTCAGATCTATAGTCGCTTATCACAGCTCGCAATTACTGGTTTGCTGCTTGGCAACTTATGATCTTCTGGTGTATTGCGATAGGAGAACCTGAGGGGTATTTATAGGAAAATTCTGATCTTAGATGGGCTTGAGCTTTCATGGGCCAGACCAGGGACCAGAATGCAAATAGCAAATAAGGCCTGTCAATTAATTAATTCCCATATTCAACCCTAGAATATAATTAATTAATTAATTAATATTGATTCATGCCACCAGAGAATCAATATTGTCATACCTATTTGCTACTTAGGGAATGTCACCATCCTATACTGGATATGGTTACCTAGTTCTAGTCACAGACAGTCATACATAAACTGCTACCACCCAAGATACAGATATACAAGTTTGACTAGAACTCTCCACCATAGTATCTCAAAGTGATACACAACTTCGTGTATACCTCCGTACCTTCATGCAGGCTTAGGATTCCAACAAGCCATCAAGATCCAGAATCCTTTAATGTCAGATAAAGGAATCGATCTTAACTTAGGTCCTATTAATGCGTACCGCACGCACCAACATACCAAACAACCAAGATAAACCGCTTATTACTGCGTATGCTGCAGCCTATACCGACAGTCTATCCTGAGACTGGCTTAGCTGTGAAAACTATTTATATCTCGCTAGCTCAAGCGATCCATACAATCTTCCGTGATCTCCTACACACCGTATGGTCTCTGTATCGATGAGATAAGACGATATCTGTTGGTCCTGAGATCAGAGTCGTCGCGGTGAATAACAAATCAACTCACACACGAAATGCAGTGGAATATTAACGTTCACTTGCACACTAAGTTCTTCATAAAGATCGTTTAGCTCAGCTTGTACTTAGGGTTTCTTACAGTTAGACACTAACAACTTGGTTTCTCGGTTTCAAAGTCAAACACGAGAAACAGTAAATCAATAAAATAGTAAGGAGACACAATATTTATAGTGGTTCGATCAAATACATCTACGTCCACTCCTTAGCCGAAACGCTAAGAATTTCACTAAGAAAGTATACGAAATGCAAGGATTCACCGAACACTTGCTGTAGGCGGTGAGCTTTTGAGCCGGCCACAACAAAGCTATCCTCCATTACTTCGTTCTTCTCAGACAGCTGCAGCTCCGATCAAGTGAAGGGCCAACCTTCGTAAAACTAGTCCTTCACTGCTAGGGGGAGCTTTTAAAGTACTCTCCTGAACTTGTCTGTTTTCGGCAATATGCCCTTCGGAGTCAATCCCTTTTCAGAGATGTGACTGCTGGATGCTTCATAGGATGGAAGGTATCCCAATGATTGAATTCTCGACCGAAGTCAAGAAATCTCTTAAAGGCAGTGTCAGATATTCAATGGAAGACACTTCTGGTTGTTGAGAGCTTTGAATACACTTTTATCTTGTGTTCTCAACTGACTACTTTATTACCTGTTCGCTTTGTCAAAGGAATCTCTCACTTAGGATGTTTGAGAGTGTAGGCAGTGATTGAAGCAGTAGTCGTCTCTCACTTCTGGACTTGTCTTTTATACCTGGAGATTCAAACTTTGAATCTCCATACCCGTTTGACACGACTCCTTTGTCCAAGAGTGGTTCGACTTTATCCGTCCTTTCCAGCGTCGTACAGTACATTCTGAACTACTTCGGGAAAGTTTTGTCCTTTGCATGTACTTCTGTCAGAACGGTAGTGTAGCAGTCGTTGTTAGCTATCTCGCCTTGCTAAGCCTTCTCGGAACGATCTGCTAAGCCTTCCTAGCAATCTGCTAGACCATGTATCAGACTTCTGACTGCTCAGTAGTTGCTCATGTTTAGCACTTGATTCATTTGATTCCAGATTGCTAACGCCTTTAGCAATCTGCTACATGCTAGAGAATGCTGAATCCTTCAGCATTCCGTTATACTTTGCTTTTAGCAAATGCTAATCTTCTTCTAGCATTCTGCTACTTGTTCTTCCGATTGATGAGTACTTGATTCTAGCAGTCTCTTCCTTTGACATAGGATTGCTAACGCCTTTAGCAATCCCCTCCTTAGCACTTGACCGCTATTGTCTCTAGCAGTCATCCTCGTCTGCTAATATCTATAGCAACCATAATCTACTAGGAATGATTCTAGCAATCTAATCTATTTACAACTCGATACTTAACCTATATAGGACATTACAAGAGTTGCTAGACTATACTAGATTTCAGCAATTGATCGACCAATCCACTAAGGTTTGATCCAACAAAACCTTTTACAATATGATCCTAAGGGAGATTTAGGAATAATTTCCCAACAATTTTCCCCTTTTTGGTGCGATCAAAGCTTACTATCACTTGCTGAATTAAGAGGAAAAAATGTCTGAGTTTTACAAAAAATTTCTAAGTACAAAGCTATGCTAAGCTGGCAGTCTAACTCAGAGTTAATCCATCTTAATTGTTAGCAGGGATTGGTTTTAGATAATTCCCCCTCAATATGTGCTGGGAATATTTCTCGATTAAGGTATATGTAAATGCTGCAAGGAGTCGACTAGAAATTCTAGCACCCAAATAAATTAGCAGACATTCACAACCAATCCAAAGCAAACTTATGTAAATTCATTGAATACACTAAAGTGTATATCAACTTTAGCACGTAGTAAAAATTCAGAGATCGACAATGAGAAATTGTCTAAGTCTGATTCCATTTTCATTCATTGGATTTGAGCATTACAATTACAAATGAAAAGGAATAAAAAAAAAATGGAAATGCTAAGATAAGAAGTGTAAGATATGAAGTGTAAGATCAGGAGTCGGGAGCATGCTTCTTCTTATCAAGCTCATCAAACTTGATCATCGTCATCTTCATGAATTTCTCCACATAAGCCTAGCTCGCTTCTCGTTCTGCCGCATCCCTCTCCATCTTCTAAACGAGCTTTTCATTGTCCATCTCCAACTTCTTTATCTTCAGCTCTAGCTCTTTCTCTTTGAGCTCTGCCTCCTTCTTCTTAAGTTCTGCAATTTCTTGCCTCCTTTACTCCTCAGCAGCAGCCAGAGCTTCTTCCTCCTTCTTCCTCTGCTCGGCTTCAGCAAGTCTCCTTTCTTCCCTCTCTTTAAGAGCAACCAAAAAGGTAGAGGAAAAGGATTGAATAGTTTCCGCCATATGCTGCTGGGAGTCAGCGACCTCCGTCGTCAAGACCTCCACATTTTGTTTAACAGAGGAAACATCCAACCTCACTTCAGCAACCTCAGTGCGGGCATCTAACACTTTGGTCCTGACTTCATCAATCTCCTTCCTTATTTCAGCCTTCTCCATCTCAACACGCTCATTCAGGGAAGATAGAGCATTTTGCATGGCCTTCTGAACCACTGAATCCACGTAAGATTGGAAGTCAAAGGAACTTATAGGCGTAGCTTCAAATGCAGAAGATGTTGTTGCTAACACCAGGTCCTGACCTTCAGTAGTTGTAGTCCCTTCTTGGCCAGGCTGTGCTATCTCCAAGGCTTCAACATTTGCTTGTTGAGCAGCAGAGTAGCGTGACTCTTCATCCATCAACAGCATAGCACCCTCCATGATCTGAGAAATTTCAGCATCATTAGCAATCTGAGCCTGAGCAGCCATGTAGCGTTCTTCCTCATTCAGCATTCTCTGAGTAACATCTAAGATCTGAGTAGTTTCAGCCTCCTGACCTTCCTCAGCTTGGGCAGCTTTGATGATGCTAAGAATGTCACGGCCCAAAAACAAGACAATTATTCTGTCCTTTTCATTTAGCTCAGCAGCCTCAAGCTCAGCAATCATTTTGGCCTTTCTGGCTTCCATCATTTCCTTCTTCAGTGCTTCATATTCTGCTTGACGACGATGGTACTCAGCAGCCGCTGTAGCCTGGCACTTGGAAAGCTCAATCTGGGCGTTTGAGTAATTGTTGGGAGCAAAAGAGGATGGCGGCAACGATTTGGAATTGGAGAACAATCTGTGAGCACGGATCGACTGCAGCCTAGCAATGACCTGCTTATTTGAGTACTACTTGGATCCGGCTACTTGATCAACCCAATCGTTCGCCCATGACTCTTTCTTCCTCAAGAAATTTAAGCCTCGATCAGTGGTGACCAACATCCTTTCCTCAAAGCATAGCTGATGCGTCACATAATCAATGAATTTCCACCTCCTTGGCTCCTCGGCTAAAATCTTCCCTTGCTCTATCGTCTCATCGATCTCACCATAGAAGACATTGGCTAAGTCTCTTTCAACTTCTGCCGAAATGAATTATTCGATCTCAGACAGCATCGGAAGTACATCTCCACTCGCCTCCTCCTTGATACGAACATGAGCACACCATTGAGCAATCCTTCTCAACTTGGATTGCTTCACTAACCTCCTTCTGGTCCTCTTCTTCTCTGGCTCAGCAGGAGTGGGGACGTCCTTAGAGATCGGATCCAGTGGCTTCTGAACCCGCCTCCTAGTCCTCCTCTTCTCTGGTGTAGTAATCTCTGTGCAGGGCCTCTTAGGAATGGTAGCAGCGAGAGGATCCAGTAGAGCAGTGGGCACATGGACATCTCCTCCTAGAACGAGCTTCTCAATCTCTTCGAGCTCCTCGAAGCACTTCTCCTTCTTTGCTTCTTTTCTAGCAGCTGCTATCTCCTCCAAGGTCATAACAATGGCATGCTCCAGCTTCCGGAATGCTAGCTTAGTAGGGTCAGGATGCTCTGGAGATGTAGGAATTGCGGTGTCCACGTTTGTGGTGTCCTTCAAAATCCTCGGACGGCTAGCATCAGGATGAGCAATTGCCTTCCTCGTCAGCAGAATGAAGTCCGTCGGAAGCAACCTCTCCCCTGCATCCAGCCTTTTCTTATGAATGAACATATCAATGAACTTACTGATTTTCAAACCAACATTCACATTCGAAGAGAACGTGCCATCCCTTTTCACAATCACATTCTTCTTGACATGCTCCAGCCACCTCCCGTAAAAGAACTCTGCCCAATTACCCATAACCTTGTCTACCAGGGCCATCATCACAGAATACCTGTGAGCAGACATCTGTGAGTATGAACCAGCATCACACTGGAACATTTTGATCACCAGCTCAGCTAGTAGCTTGTATTCCCCCTGGAATTGGTTGATAGGGTGTGCGACCTTGAAGGTGATCGGCTGGCCTTTGTTGTCCTTCACTAACTTCGGCTTCTTCCACATCTTCCATCGCTTCTCCATCTCAGCTTGACCGTGTAGTTTATACTGAGCAAAAACGAGTACCGTCTTTGGGATACCCAAACTTGACAGCAAGTATATCGGAATTCACCTCCAATATCGTACCGATCACCGAGGTCTTGAAAGATTTTTCAGAGGGCTCTTCCACTACTGCCCTAGCATAGAATTCAGACACCATATATGGGTGAAACCACGATGGCTCTGCTGACAAATACCCAATGACTCCAGCTTTCTCAAGAACTTTCATGAGCCAATCTGGAAATTGCGTAGCGGCGAGAGGGGTGTACAAAATCCTATCTTTCATAATCTGCGCCGCGCGCCTCTACTTGTTGGAAAGATTGGACTGCGCCTTGGTCTTGGCAAGCATCACCAACTGACCATATGAGATGTCGTCCTCCACGTCCTCCTTCTTAACGACGCCGGTGTATTGAGGTGCCCACCTCTCTTGGAGAGTCATGGTGGAAGTAAGGGATTGAATCGGAAGACCGGACTCAGTTGACAAATTCGATGAGGCGATATGAACAGATGGTTTGGAATGATGTGATTGGGTGGGGGGATTCAGGGTTAGTAGCCATTGTAAGAACTTAGAAAATTTTTAAGAGAGATTCTGAGAAATTTTTGAGAGCTTGAAGGTAAGAAGGCTTAGGGATTTGAATTTCTGTAAAGGGAAGAAATTCGCGTAAGTGAAGCGTATATACCTTACGGGTAAAGATCTGACGGTTGGGGTACGCCTCTTCAAATGTCATCGATGGCTAGGCTTCGCGAGGAAGTTTTGTATGGTGACCCACGCCCCTAGCCATCTTCATAACATTCAAAGCAGTTGAAACCCTAGGCAGAGAGAGAGTGGGCGACGGCTAGTGCAGAGGGAGGAGAATTTCGATTCTGGTCTAGCACAACTACAGATCTGTGGAATCCTCACCAGTAGCAGATCTGAACAGCATTGGGACACAACCCTGAAGATCTAATCTGGAGAACAGATTTCTTCTTTCTTCTTCTTATTTTTTATTTAATTTAGAAATTAGATTTCTAATTTCTGTTTCCGTAGATTAAATCGAATCGCGTGGTTGAATTGAAAGTTGGATATTCAAATTCGAAAGATCGGATCAGACTCTACGGAATAACGATAATTCCTTAATCCACAATTCTATCGAATTAAATTCATAGGAGCATGCTAGGTTTTATTGTGAATTTTGACTGTGTGCAATATCCATAAATCGGTCCGGTTCACTTGGATTTTGTGATTCGGTTCACTGAAAAATCCCTACAGTGCTATCTCCAAGGCTTCAGCATTTGCTTGTTGAGCAGCAGAGTAGCGCGACTCTTCTTCCATCATCAGCTTAGCACCCTCCATGATCTGAGCAATTTCAGCATCATTAGCAATCTGAGCCTGAGCAGCCACGTAGCGTTCTTCCTCATTCAACATTCTCTGAGTAACATCTAAGATCTGAGCAGTTTTAGCCTCATGAGCTTCCTCAGCTTGGGCAGCTTTGATGATGCTAAGAATGTCCAGGCCCAAAAATAAGATAATTATTCTTTCCTTTTCATTTAGCTCAGCAGCCTCACGCTCAGCAATCATTTTGGCCTTTCTGGATTCCATCCTTTCCTTCTTCAGTGCTTCATATTCTGCTTGACGATGACGGTACTCAGCAGCCGCTGTAGCCTGGCGCTCTGAAATCTCAATCCGGGCGTCTGAGTAATCGTTGGGAGCAAAATAGGATGGCGGCAATGATTTGGAATTGGAGAACAGTCTGTGAGCACGGATCGCCTGCAGCCTAGCAATGACCTACTTATCTGAGTACTGCTTGGATCCGGCTACTTGATCAACCCAATCGTTCGCCCATGACTCTTTCTTCCTCAAGAAATTTAAGCCTCGAGCAGTGGTGACCAGCATCCTTTCCTCAAAGCATAGCTGATGCGTCACATAATCAATGAATTTCCACCTCCTCAGCTCCCCGACTAAAATCTTCATTTGCTCTATCGTCTCATCGATCTCACCATAGAAGACATTGGCTAAGTCTCTTTCAACTTCTGCTGAAATGAATTCTTCGATCTCAGACAGCATCGGAAGTACATCCCCACTCGCCTCCTCCTTGATACGAACAGGAGCACACCATTGAGCAATCCTTCTCAACTTGAATCGGGGCCCTGGAAGACCGTCGAAGGGTACGCGCAGCTAATTATCTGTGCCTCTGTTAATCTTCCTCAGGAAGTGTGCGTCCTATACGTCCTCAGATTCACCATCGAAATCAGATTCAGAATAAGCATCTTCATATCCAGCAGGAGTCTCGTCGCTGGCCTTCTCCTCGCCTTGTGTGCTTTCATTCCTGTCGGAGATGCTAGCAACCTGCTCAGCAACCTGTACTTCATCAACGTTAGCAGTCTTCTCAACGTGCTGTTCCTTAGCAGTCTCAGCCTCATCATCTGCCTGCTGACCTGCTCCGGAAGGACCAGCATCCTTGTCTCTGGGTGGCATCTCCTCATCAGAGCTACCACTGCTACTGCTAGGCTGTTCATTTGGTGCTCGGATTTGAACAACTTTCCCTTTGGATTGCTCCGGCATGTTAAAAGCTCCGGACTGTAAGAGTTAATCTAGCTCTTTATCGGACATTGCTTCCTCTTCTGGCACAATGGCTCCACTAGCATCAACCTTAGGGATGGTGACAGTGATCCGTCCACCTTCCTTAGTTTTTCCTTTCTTTTTGCTTGCTGGAAAGCCTCCCGTGCCGCATGCTCCAACAATTGAGCAGCCCTCTTTGCTTCAGCACGTTCATCGGCAGCCCTCTTAGCCTACTCAAAATTTCGATCACGTGCATCAAACATCATCTGCACCATATTCTTCTTGAACTTCTTCTATTCATGCGCCCTCCGTTCTGCTTGCCTCTGCCTCTTCCTTTATTTTATCCCTTTTAATCAATCAGATAAAGGCTTGGAGGACAAAGGACTGCCTTTCTCTTGTGCATCTGCTTCCAGAGTCGCAGCCTCCTGCTCCGGAGTCTCCTTAGCAACTGCCTTCTCCTGATCCGATTGCTTCACTAACCTCCTCTTGGTCCTCTTCTTCTCTGGCTCAGCAGGAGTGGGGACGTCCTTAGAGATTGGATCCAGTGGCTTCTGAACCTGCCTCCTAGTCCTCCTCTGCTCAGGCGTAGTAATCTCTGTGCAGGGCCTCTTGGGAATGGTAGCAGCGAGAGGATCCAGTAGAGCAGTGGGCACATGGACATCTCCTCCTAGCTCGAGCTTCTCAATCTCTTCGAGCTCCTCGAAGCAATTCTCTGTCTTTGCTTCTTTCCTAGCAGCCGCTATCTCCTCCGGAGTCATAGCAATGGCATGCTCCAGCTGCTGGAATGCTAGCTCAGCAGGGTCAGGATGCTCTGGAGATGTAGGAATTGTGGTGTCCATGTTTGTGGTGTCCTTCAAAATCCTCGGATGGCTAGCATCAGGATGAGCAGTTGCCTTCCTCGTCTGCAGAATGAAGTCCGTCGGAAGCAACCTCTCCCCTGCATCCAGCCTTTTCTTATGAAAGAACATTTCAATGAACTTACTAATTTTCAAACCAACATTCACATTCGAAGAGAATGTGCCATCCCTCTTCACAGTCACATTCTTCTTAACATGCTCCAGCCACCTCCCGTAAAAGAACTCTGCCCAATTACCCTTAACCTTGTCTACCAGGGCCATCATCACAGAATACCTGTGAGCAGACATCTGTGAGTATGAACCAGCATCACATTGGAACATTTTGATCACCAGCTCAGCCAGTAGCTTGTATTCCCCCTGGAATTGGTTGATAGGGTGTGCGACCTTAAAGGTGATCGGCTGGCCTTTGTTGTCCTTCACTAACTCCGGCTTCTTCCACATCTTCCATCACTTCTCCATCTTAGCTTGATCGTGTAGTTTATACTGAGCAATACGAGTATTGTCTTTGGGAAGCCCAAACTTGGCAGCAAGTATATCGGCTTTCACCTCCAATACCGTACCGAACACCGAGGTCTTGAAAGATTTTTCTGAAGGCTCTTCCACTACTTCCCTAGCATAGAATTCAGACACCATATATGGGTGAAACCACGATGGCTCTGCTGACAAATACCCAATGACTCCAGCTTTCTCAAGAACTTCCATGAGCCAATCTGGAAATTGCATAGCGGCGAGAGGGGTGTAAAGAATCCTATCTTTCATAATCTGCGCCGCGCGCCTCTGCTTGTTGGAAAGATTGGACTGCGCCTTGGTCTTGGCAAGCGTCACCAACTGACCGTATGAGATGTCGTCCTCCACGTCCTCCTTCTTGACGACGCTGGTGTATTGAGGTGCCCACCTCTCATGGAGAGTCATGGTGGAAGTAAGGGATTGAATAGGAAGATCGAACTCAGTAGACGAATCCGATGAGGCGATATGAACAGATGGTTTGGAATGATGTGATTGGGTGGGGGATTCAGGGTTAGCAGCCATTGTAAGAACTTAGAAAATTTTTAAGAGAGATTCTGGGAAATTTCTGAGAGCTTGAAGGTAATAAGGCTTAGGGATTTGAATTTCTGTAAAGGGAAGAAATTCGCATAAGTGAAGCGTATATACCTTACGGGTAATGATCTGATGGTTAGGGTACGCCTCATCAAATGCAATCGACGGCTAGGCTTTGCGAGGATGTTTCGCATGGTGACCCACGCCCCTACGAACTCGAGTGTCGATGACATGTCAATCCCTGGTTCGTCGCCGCGTCTGCACGCAATAAATGCACGTCCCATTTGAAATTCAAATTCATCCCGCATTTGACTTCCTTTGCATGGTGGAGACTGATGGGTTTTGTATACTGAAAGCATTTATTATAATGAGTATACAACGATTTATTTCTCCTATCTGTTAACAATCGTACATGTATGAACAAAGGTATCCTCTTGTCTCACCGATAGGGACGATCATACGGTGTGTTGTAGATCGCAGAAGACAGTATGATCACTTGACCTAGTGAGACATAAACATGATCACAGCCGAGACAGCGTATGAGGATACGTCTGTCCGGATGGCTGCGGCATTGTCGGAATAAGTAGTCTGTCTAGGTTACTTGACATGCTGGTACGCATAGGTGGCGTATTGATGGACCGCAGTGAGATATATTCGTCTGTCTGACATCAGCGAATAAAAGATCTCGTTATATTGATTGAGTCCAAACCCTAACGAAGGTTCAGGGGTTTGCACGGGTTGACTGTTGCTTTGACTTGCCATGGTGGAGAACCTGAGTAATGTGCTCGTATATCCGCATCTTGGGTAACAGCAGTTCGTGTAGTACCGCCTGAGACTGTACTTAGGTAACCATATCCGAGTAATAGGATGGGGACATTCCCTGAGGAGCTCAATAACATTCATCGTGCCAAAGTCCTGCAGGATGATTAAGTTCAGGCACGAGTGATAAGGTTTGAGTGGTACTACTCAGGAATTATAAGATATTAATTAATTGTAGTTAGAGCTTGTCAGAGGCTCCGATTAATTAATGGATGTTCGGTAACCTTAAATATGGGGATTCTCAATTAATGCAGCCCTTTCTCATAACGTGGTAATAAAAGGGTAGGTCAGTATTAATTCTGTGGTGAAAAAGAATTAATATTAATTAATTAATTGTGTCCTGGGTTGTGGACATGGGATAATTAATTTATAGGCCCACTTTATTATTTGCATTAGGTCCCAGGTCTGGCCCAACAAGTGTGCTGAATTGAGCCCAAAATGGCCCATTAGGGTTTCCAGCCCTAGGTCTATAAATAGACAGCTCTCTCTCATAAGTTGTAACTCAGTTAAAAAACCCTAAACCTAAGAGAGAGAGTTGGCGCCGTTTTTGAGAAGAGAAAAGGAGGAGAATTTTCGAATTCTGG
>JAPKLW010000094.1:0-17314 GCA_026898455.1 Plectranthus barbatus
TTAGACTCAACGGCTCCTTGATCCGAGAGTGTTTAGTTTGTGACAGTCACTTTTATCTTTGACTTGTACTTCCTTAACTACTTTGGGAAGGTCTCGTCCTTTGTGTGAGCTTTTTGTCAGAACGGCAGTGAGACTTCAGCATCCTGTGTATTGTTCCTGCTAGGATCCTTTGTTTGGCAGCTGAAGACTCTCGTTGATGCATGACACTTTTATCCTTTGTTTGTTTGTTCTTCTAGCAGTTGTAAGTTGTTGATGAATGCTAATGTCTTAGCATTCTGCTATTCAGCGACTCTCAGCAGATGTCATCTGCTTCGTATCTGCTAGAAGATCTTCTTAGCATACTAGTCTATTACAACTCAATATAAAACCTATACAGGACTTTACAAAGTGTGCTAGACTTTCTAAAGTTCGGCAAATGATCGACCAACTAAATAAGGTTTGATCCAACAAAACCTTTTACAAAGAAGTCCTAAGGGAGATTTTAGGAATAATTTCCCAACATGGTGCCACTGTCCTTGCTGGATACTGCACCGTCGCTGCTCCCACCCTCGCCTCGCACGACTCTTGTTGAAATGGATTGATTCTCTCTTTGTTAACTGCTAGTTCAATTGATACTTCCTCTTGATGAAATATTGCCATTTCTGCGATTATGTATAAGTTTACAGCAAAGGAGGGCATACTCTTGATACTTCATGCTAGTTCAATTGATATTATGATGCGTTGATTGTGTTTGGTTCCAAAAACCTACCAAAATTGTCCAAAAATCGAGTCTAACCCAACCCACCCGACCAAATTTTAGGTCGGGTGCGGGGTCTGTCGGGTTGTGTTTCGGGTGAGGGGGTCGGGTTTTGGGTCTACTTTGGGTGGTGAATTTCGGGTCAGGTTTGACCTGACCCGATGCACACCCCTAGTCCGGGATATGGATGAGGACGTTATCCCTCATTATTTGAGGTGGAGACCTCGGGCGTGTCACGGAGCACTCAGTTTGTAAGTTTTTTTGATGGCGAGGTAAAAATTATTTACAATTTGAATAAATTATAATTAAAGTAAATACATTTAATTTATTTATATTTTTTTAGCATGAGTGAAATATCACACTGCAACCCACTGATGAGGAGGCGAGAGCTAATTTTTGGATCAGCCTGGATGGTAACCCGCTCATACAAATAAGAGTTGAGGGATTTTGTTGCATTGGATGTCATGAAGCTGAAACGGGTACCAAGGCACTGAGATCTCGACCAACGGTGCACTCCTATATCTAGAAGCCTTTTTTGAGCTCAGTCTTTGCAAGGAGTCTCCAAAACAGACATGTGCTTTTCAAATGCATCATGCTAATAACAATGATTGCATCTCACAAGACAACACTGACATGGGGACCATATCTTGACATGTTGTTCGAGAGGTGGTAGTAGCATATAGCATGTGTAGCATTCGGGAATGATACCTCCACAGCATTTTTGATGCACTTGTTCTAGTCACTGACAATAATGAGTCTATCGCAATCTCAAAAACAAATATGCAGGCATTGCATGAACCAGATCAATGGCTCATCATCATCTGTCGGGCCAAACCCAACAGCAAGAGGAAATAATTGCTCGTTGTCATCTTTAGTCACCGCAATAAATAGAATCCCTTGTTCTTCCCCTTCACATGAGTGCCACCAAGAACAATAACTAGATGCATGCAACTGTGTAAAGCCTCTATGCAAGGCTCAAACACGAGAAATATGTGCTTGGACAAGTTGTTTGTAGAATTTGATATATCATAATGCGGCACTGGGTTACGCATCTACAACACGTGTAAGTAGCTCGACAACATCTCAAAGACTTCTCCACTTCACTAAACACCATTGCAATGGATATGTTTCTCGCACAGAGAGCAAAGCTATAATCAATCTTGATGCCAAACTGACTCAATAGTTCACATATCATCTCATTCTGCTTTAAAATAACGCCCTCCACCGCCAATTTACTCGAGAAATACTTACCCAACACTCTTGCGGGAACTCGATGGGGAGCTACTCGATTGATGTCCACCTGGAAGCTATGCATCAAATTAATCTTGAAAATTCTCCAACCACTTCCAGCTTGTCGTGCCCATAACATAAAGGGACATTCATTCCATTGCTTGCATCTGAAGTTCAAGTGAGTAAGTAGTGTTCGACCCTTCAGTGGAGTATTCCAATCTCTGATGCATGTGATGCAGTCCAACAACAAGGTCTAGTTCATCCTTGCTGTTAAATGTGGCTCCAATGCATAGCTCTATAGGGGGCCATTTTGCAAGCCTGGTCCACTCCAAACGTTCTGGAGCATCAAATTCTATAAGAGGAAGTACCTAATTTCTTACTTCCAGTTCATGTCGAACTGTAATTGCCAATTGGCTTAAGTTATGGTAAGATAAACCATACCGATCTTTACGCCCAGGAGCTACAATCTATCTAGAAAAATCACTAATCAGTGATTCAAACAATCTACCCGGATCCTCATCCTCCGCCTCCTTCTCATCATCATATCATCATCATAAGTCGATGTCCCCTCATCCTCATCTATATAATCATCAGCTAAAGAGATATTTGGATATGATGATCTCACTAATCGCTGTGATTGAGGTGCCTCAAATCCAGTCTGATTTGGCTTTAATTTACATATTACATAAATGACCAAATCAATGTTGTTTTCATAATGCATCCAAATTGCATCTTCATCTATCTTCATTGCACCCTTTACTTGCCTAGAGCCTCCACTTACGCTACTCATGTAAACAAATAATAACTTAAATTAATGTTAGGATTTTTTTAGAGAAATTCTTCCTTACTTTTTGATGTTTTGGTGGGTCAAAGAATATAAGCCATCTTAGTCAGTTTTTCCAGTTTTTAGAGTTCTAAATTGTAATCCTTGTATAGGATCGATCGAGTTGTAATAGAACTTAGGCTGAAGACCGAGCAATGGAGAATGCTCGAGAACTGACTATCATTACGCCTAGCCTTGACCAAAAACTATGTTGAAGCACTTAGTTTAAGGTCTATCCATACTGACCAGGAGAAGTCAGTATGAGGACTTTCCCGAACTGACTAAGGAGAAGTCAGTTTAAGGGATTTCCATACTAATCCAGAGAAATCAGTATGAGGGCGTTTTCCATGCTAACTGTGGACAGTCAGTATGAGGGTTTACCATACTGACCTTGGGAAGTCAGTATGACGGCTAAGCTATACTGATTTTGAAATGTCAGTATAAGAGCCTCAATTAGACTCGGGCATTCATATATGCCTAAGTCAGTACGAGGTTATCCAAACTGGGATTCCTCGGCCTGAAAAAAAGTCTGACATAAAGTTAGTGTATAGTACACTGACGCAGCTGGGCAGAGCAGAAAGGAGACCTAAGGCATGGGCTACGATTGGACAATATAATCCATGAGTTTAACATCTGGACTTATGTGTCTAACAGATAGAAATTCAAAATGCCAAAGGTCATCCTCTATATAAAGGCTTTCCCTCTCAACCTTAAACGGTTACCTGAACATAATTCAAAATCTGAACGTCTTAAGAAGACAAAGGGCATTTTCAGGTCATCTCTCCCTGCAAAACACTCTGAGTTTCCATGTTCTCTAACACGAGACTTGAGTCTACGACTCAAGTTATCCACCGTGCTAACTTCTCTTAGCATGAGGCTGAAGCTCTTATTGGTGAATATATATTTATGAGATATATTCATAGCAGTCAGTTTCCTAGTCCGGGATTCTAATTCTCACGGGCGTATGCCAACCACCCGAGTTCTGGGAAGAACCTGTAAACATCCAACCACGAGGAAGGAGGCTGCGGGGTGCGTCCCCACTTCAACCTGAAGACTGAGTCTACAAGGAGTTCATAGGTGAGTGCCACAGCTGACCGGAGGACGGAGGTGCCACGGACGGTGTATAGATCGTAAGGAGGCTTGTATTTACTTAGTGAATTATCTAGACCTTGGGTCTGAGGATGTAGGATATTGAAGTCCGAACCACTATAAATCTCTGTGTGTTCTTTACTGCTTTCTTTCATACTTGCTTTGTTTTTCTGTTTCACAAACTGACTCTTGAAACCTTCAATACTTGTCCAAGTATTGAAGTGTATATACTGTTAAACTGACTTAAGGTAAAACAGAGACCTAAACTTAAACTTTCCATACACAAAACTGACTATACCTTGTTTAAGCGAACCAGTGCAACTGTCATTTAATACTTCCGCTGCATACACAAACCTTCCGCTGCATAGTTTTGCACTCTAATTTCGGGACCAACAATTAAGAAGATCACACTACATGATCTCGTGAATCTCCGATTAAATCCCACTATAGGATATCTGATCATGCCTTAGATAGATTAATTGCTCGTCACCACCCACATACTCAGATCTATCTCATTCACCACCATAATGTATGATAAAACGTTGATAAAACATCTGTAACAAATTATAAATTATAAAATTAAATAAGGCTCAAAATTTAAGTCAATTTTTAAAAATGTCAAATATTAGAGACGATTGAGATCTCGCCAATCTCGAAAATAAAGCATTGTCGAGATTGGCGAGATCTAAAGTTTTATCTACTATCTTCAATCAAAAGATTTTGAAATTAGATTTTCTCACATCTAATGTGTTTTACCATATTTTTACGATGAACATCTCTAAATTCACAATAAAATCTTAATAAACATGAATTTCGTAAAAAATTAACACTTATTTTCAAAAAAAAATTGAATAAAAATGGATATAACATTTGAAAAAAATACCTCTACCAAAATAAAAGCAAAACTCCGAAATATATCTTCAAATTCTTACTAAATCTTGAGAAGATTCGGAGGAGGAAAAAGTGCAAAATTTGAGAGAGAATAAGATGAATTACAAATGAAACGAAAAGCATTTCATCTATCCGTAAATTATGTATTACTATTCTTCTACTAAGGTAGTTATAAATAAATGAATGAATAAATATGCACAAAGAATAAAAATAATTTTATTGAAGTGAAATTTGTCCCGTAAACAACAAAGTAATAATAAAATGCGCATCCGGGGAATCGAACCCCGGTCAGTACCGTGGGAGGGTACTATGATACCACTACACCAGATGCGCTCGTTGTATTTATTGTTTGTTCTACATATTTTTATACTATTTTATATGATTGAGTATTTTGAAATTAGGTCATAACTTCTGAATTTGATAGCCGCAGCTATGTTCGAACTGACTGCGAATTGTAACGTTTTGAGGCTTCTGGAATGTTCGTTCACGTTTATTTTTTAAAATGTACATATTGATTTGTTTTCTTTTGATTTGAGAGGTTTGAGGTTTCACTTCATTTATCTATTTTCGTTTTAAACTGTGTTTGTTGATGATTTTTTACGGTACCACTTTTTAGTTTGTACGATTTATCGGCGAATAAACTATTTCTAATATCTCCATTTATCTCTGTACTCATAATTTGTTTTTTTTTTTTTAATTCGAAGAGAATTTCTGTTATTTCGATTCGGTTCCACGTTTGAATTGTTGAGAATCTTTGAATTGAGAGAACTAGCAAGCTTAAAAAGAGGAAACGCTGCAATTTCTTTTCTTTAATGCATTAATTTCTGCTGTTGTGTTGGATTCTGAAGTTGTGCGTACGTGTGGTTGCATTAATTTTTAGGATTTCAGCTTTTGCGAAAAAGGGAAAATAAATGTTATGAATTGGATGATTGCAGCGCTATATGTTGCTGGAAATGAATAGAAACCTATTAGATCTGCTTTGGGAATTGACAGCGGGAATGAAGATTGTTTCCTTCCCAGAAATATTATTGTTAATGGAATTGTTTTTCTTAAATGCTGCTTTGCTGTAAATTTGTATTGCACACGCTGTTAGGGTGTTGATGAATACTTATGTGTAAAATCTTGATCTTCAGTCATGCAGTTGTCACAAGTTGTTTCTCCTTCAATTGCACTAAGTTTATACATACTTTGTTGAAAATGAATGCTTTCTATGTGATAGGGTGATGCAGCGTCGAGGGTGGAATCTTCAAACTCAAGCTTTATGGGTTAGGAACTATGAATTCTGTGCTGCAGCATACTTAATACACTATCTATTGCATTTGTGCCGAACAAGACTGAATCTAGGCAGATTTGAACTTATCTTTGGCTTTGTTATTGTGCTATTTCTTGCAAGGATAACACGAATTTTTAGACCATATATGTGGTTTGGGAGAATAAACTGATTGAGATATCTGAATTACTAGTAATGACCTTGCAGCTGTACAAAAGGTTACATGCCTCTCTTAAACTAAATCGATTGCATTTAGCCTTTACCTTTCTATCTATATGTTGGAGCTTTTGACCACCCTGTTATGATCTTACCTTTGTGGACTAAGAGAAACAGCAGCGGGCTGCTTGGATCTTCATGTCTAGTCGTCACTCTCCCTCCAACAGATTAGCATGTAGAGGCATCTTCTTATTATGTACAACCTTGCTCTTTGCTGCTTCAAAGCCTCACATTTAGGAACGGGAATCCTGCTGTCCTCTTGCCTGCATGGAACAGACTTTCCCATGGATATATCTTGTATTTTCTCTTTCAGAAAACTTTACCTTGTGAGGAAACTGTGAGAGTTTGTTATCTTGGTGGAAATTACCAAGTCCCAGTCATCCTAAAATTGGTTTTATTGTGTTGAAAGTCCAAGACTGTTAGGCGTTTCACTTTTTGGCAGTGAATCAGGGGCCTTGTTTCCTGCTTTCTAGGGTGGCATTTTGCTATGTGTCCAATGAGCCCTGCTTTCCTGGTAAGTTGCCTCCTGCCTTTTATTTTCTTTTGGATTGCTTCTATTTATTAGTGTGTGGATTTATGACATATCCCTTGACCACAACCATTTTTCTTACACAGTTCACGCCTGGCTACACGAGGAGATTGGTTCATCCGATTTCACCTAGCAGATTTTAAGGTAAAAACAATTAATGCTGAGCAATGTATTCTGTGTATATTTGTCAGTGCTGGTTAATGCCAAACTCAGTTAGCTTATTTCATGCATAGTAGTTATTAATATGCTCGAAAATTGTGACCTCCTTCAAAACCTGAGCGACAGCAGTATCCCTGTTTTGCATTCTTCTTTTCCTTTTTAGCTTGAAAGCTCCGATGATGATGTCGACACTTTTATATCGTTCCAATTCCTGAACTGCTCTAACATGTTAGTGGTCTGTGGAGATGAAGGGACAACTGAGGAGCTTGCCCTTTTCTCTTGTGAATCGAATCCTTAGCTTTTTTTTTTTTTTTTAATCGAAAGCTTATAAATGCATACTTTCCCTTTTATCCTGCACAAAGTAGTAGTTCTTTGTCTTTTCGATTTTCTACATATGCTCAGAGAAAGAACAGTTTTTCTCTTTCCCCCTCCACTTTATAAACCTATTATTTTCTGGATCTGTGTATCCTTTTCTTTTCTATTGAGCCACGTTTCTTCCATTGGATAATTGTGAGAAAATCTCAGCTTATTTTCATCAGATCCTTTACTCCATTTTTCTTTTGCTGCTTAATTTGTCTATGTTCTTTTTTCTTCTTCAATCTATTCTTCGATTTTATTTTTGGCGAAAACTCTAATGAGGCTGTTCTAGGGTTTTTAGAAGGATCTTTTATTAGTGACCTGTTTTACTATTTTTTATTTAAATGATGTATTTCTTTATTAGTGATAATGTACTTGCTCAATTTAAATAATGCATTTTGGGAAGGTCTCAGGTTAGGCACGTCTAAACAGTTTAGGCGAGTTTTATCCATTAACCCAAGTCAAACCCATTTAATATACCCTAATTGGGAATTAATAAACCCTATTTGGGATGAGTGAACCTACTTGGGTATGGATAAAACCCGTATAAACCGTTTAGGCGTGTCTAATGCAAGTTTTTGCCATACATTTTAGATTTAGCAAGCGATAAACTCAATCTAAATAATGTATTCTTTATTTTTTATTTGTCTCATGCAAGAAGCCTTCTTTAATATTTTGTGGTTTATTTTATGATGTATTTTTCTAAATTTTTAGGATTTATTTTAAGCAAAACATTTCAAAAAGAAAAAAAAAGAAAAAAAAAAGGACTATGACTAGTAGGGAAAGAGTTCGTCTCGTGTGATACAGTCCCATTAGATAATTCCTTTTTCTTATACTGAAGTTGTTAGTTGGGGTTGATTAAATAATTAGGGTTTCGATATTTTTTATTCTGGCTAGATGATATTGTATTATTAAAGTTGATTATCGTGTAAAAATTTATAAATTTATTAGTTTCGACTTTTAGTAAGTACTCCTAACTTTTATTTATGGAGTAACTTTTATTTATAGTTGATTGTTTTATAATTACCTTTGGCTTTTATAATCTATATATATCTATATATATATATATATATATGGAAAAATAAAAAAACATATATGTATATTTTAAGCAAGATTTGTCAAAGATGTTTAAGTAGCATAGTTGATTTGTGGTACTGATTTTAAGACCTTGTATATCTAAGAGGTTTGTGTTCAAATTTCATCCTTAATATATATATATATATATATATATATATATATATATATATATATTCACTCAAGTGCTAAAATTAAAATTTGTGCTAAATAGGAATGAATCTCAGTTATTGGATTGATAGCATCAATGGTTGAGATTAAAGCATAAAGATTAAAAAATTAAGCATAATTTTTGTTTGTGTTTAATTGCTTTATAAATCGTGATTAATTCGATTAAGCATGATTTATAAAGCAAAAAAAGCATAAAATCTGGGAAAATATTTTAATCTCAATCATTGATTTTTTTAGATGAGTGGTGTAGATTCATTCCTATTTCAAGGCCCACATGGAAAAAAAAAAGAATTTTGACACTACACTGCAAGTCTTTCTATATAAGATTATTTAAATTTATGTAACTAAATTGTTCAAAAAATCTTCATTGAAAAAAGGATTTCTTATCTAAAATAAAAAATTGTTCATTCAGAATTTCAAGAGAGTATTGTGAAAACTAATTTATAAAAGTGATCAAGAAATGAGGAGCACTATGAGTGGAGGAGAAAATAAAAAAAAAATTTAAGTTAATTTATAAAAGTGATTTGAAAAAAAGTATAAAATAGAATATGTTTATCGTAGAATTCAAATACTTTTCAAATACGTTTCGAAATCAATACAAATAAATTAGAAGATTAAGAAAGAACATCTGAATTAATTTACGATATAGTTGTACTCTTTACTTTACGATACCATGATATATTAGAATAAATTTAGTATTTTAATAGACTTCGTGGTCTCCTAAAATTAAAAAAAATATGATATTTTTTAATAATATTTAATATATTAATTTCGTGCAACGCACGGGTGAAATACTAATACTATTTTAAAAGAGAATGTTCCAACAATTATATAATCTATATTATATAAATATACAATAAACAATTATAAGAATTATAAAAAAGAATTGTATTTGTAATTTTTTCTTTTAAGATTATATTTATTAAATTTTAAATAACATTAGATTTACACCTTTTATGGAATTGTTTTGTATATTAAACTTTGGTTTTTTAGGCTAAGTGTTTGTTATACTTCATTTTATTGTTATTAGATATATAGTATAGAAAATAATTTATATTATATATTAATATATAATATTGGTTATTATATCTTGACCAAAACTCAAAATCATGAACTTTTATTTTCTATCTCTTAAAAAAAACTTAGCAATAATTTCTAACAAAAATTCTAGCAAATTTTATTAGAAAAAATAAAATACTATAGAATATATATTATTACAAAGTGAAAAATAACTCCTAATATTAACTCGTGACACATAAATTACATAAGATTATAAAATAAGATAAAATGACCAACGATATATTGTATATTCATATATATTAATAAAATTAATATAACTCATAAAATATAATACTACCTCTATCCCATGTAAATTGTAATACTTTTCTTTCGGTATGGAAATTAATGATTCTGAGAATAAGTGAAATTAATATTTTATTGTTGAGTGTGAAAAAACTATCATTTTTAGTTATGTTACAATTCGGTTGGGAAGCCTAATTTGACAAGTGTAACAATTCGGGCGGGATGGAGGAGTATTATTTAATGTATATTGAAAATTCAATACAAAATAAAAGCCTAATTTATAAAGTTAGTTGCTAATGCAAAAATTATAATACATTATTTTGTTATAATATACAACATATGTAATATATCTCACTTTAATACAAATGTAACCATTAATGTTACATTATCATATGTTGTATTTTGTTATGATCCACTGCTTATTTAAATTAATCAATTAATAGTATAGTGAGATTTTTTTTTCAATAATTCAAATGTATATTTGAAAATTTTGAGATAGATTCTAATATATAAATATATTATCTAAAATAATTCCGTACAACATACGGATGCGGATCTAGTAATAATTATAGTAAATAATATTTTTTGCTGGTGCTTCGAAAAAATGAGCTGGAGGGGTTGATACATGATAGAGGCTATAATTGAATTGCGTATTGTTTTTGTTAAGTTCGAATTGTTTGTATTGAATTTAGTTTTGACCTTTATTATTAAATATTTTAAAGTTAACGAATTAAATTTAATTTGAACAAGTTTTCTATATTTGCATTTATATTAGAATATACGTAAAAAAAGCTCGTATTTAAAATATTATATCTACTCAAATTAATTCTTATAAAAAATAAAATTTATCTAATATTTTCACTACTATTAAAGTAGGAGGAGGTCTCCGGTTAGACAACCTAATTGTTTTAGATGGATATATCCATTGTCAAATTGAGTTGATCCATTTACCCAGCCCAAATAATTTAACCCGACCCATTTCATTTCCCCCAATTCATTACGCCCAAAACCAAATCTCACCAGCCCAATTCATTACGCCCAAGACCAAATCTCATCAGCCCAATTCATTCCCCTCAAATTCACGATCGTGATTCCTCCACCATGTGCGATTCCTCCACCACCGGCTGACGAATTTTACTTTGAAGCACATAGCAAGTTATTTTTCGTCATCATTGCTCTTTTTCACGCCCCCAAACTGTAATCTCACCCCTTCCAGGCAATTCCTCCACGGGCGATCACAACAATCACTGCTCCTCTTCGCACCGATACACATTAAGATCAGAGACACGTTGTTTAACACGTTCGGGCAGGGGCTATTAAGATCAGAGACAATTATTATCTATGTGTTCTTTTCGCGTTTTGATTTTGCTTAGAAAATTATGAACAATGTTTAGTGTTAGTGTTGTTTGCAGTAAGTATAATTTTGAATTAGGTAATATGGTGACAACAAATGAGTTTCCTGAGGATGTTAGTGAGGAACAAAGCATGATGCTTATTACTGAAGGTATTATTTATGAACAATGTTTATTGTTAGTGTTGTTTGCATTAAGGTATACTTTGTTCTAATACAAAGTAAAATTTTGAATTAGGTAATATGGTGACATCAAATGAGTTTCATGAGGATGTTAGTGAGGAACAAAGCATGATGCTTATTACTGAAGGTATTATTATGAACAATATTTATTTTTAGTGTTGTTTGCATTAAGGTATACTTTGTTCTAATATAAAGTATAATTTCTAATTAGGCAATATGGTGACATCAAATGAGTTTCATGAGGATGTTAGTGAGGAACAAAGAATGATGCTTATTACTGAAGGTATTATTTATAGCAAGTTGGTTTGTACAGTTTCAATTAACAAAATATACCTATAGGTCTTTAATCAATCTAATATACTTATAGGTGATGTATTTGATATAAGGGGTTCACTTTTGGGTATTGCAAGGAAAGATAATGATGACATATATCATCTATATGTTAAACATGCAAGAGAAGTTGGGTTTAGTGTTAGAAAAACAACCACCAGACTTGACAATTTTGGGATGGTGAAATAAAAATTGTATGTATGCTCATGTGAAGGACAACATCGACAAACTATTTCAGAAGAAGAAAAAAAGAAAAGAATATATGTCTATCAGACAGGGTGTAATGTATCGTTGATAGCAAAAATAAATGATGATGGTTTGTATGAAGTTGATGATACGATCCTCGCCGGGAAGGTTTAGATCGCAGCCCAGGAACAAGAGTTGACACGACGCAAAATTGACTCGACGGAATTGGAAACGAAAACAACGAACGGATGGAAGTTCAGCAACCCTAATACGACCTTTCAAATAACGTATTCCAGACGAATCTCATATACGCCTCAAGAAGCTGAAGAACTAACGACGCAGAACAGTAGAAGACACCACAATCGGATGTGTAAGTCCGGTTGATAAGTCAATTCGAATTTCAAGGAATTCATAGAAATTCTTGAGCTTTCAGAATAGGAGAATTAAACTCACAAATATTATTGACTGAAAACTGAATTACAATGAAAATATGAAGCCCTATTTATAGGGAGAAAATCAAATCTCTAAACCTAATCTAACTAGGAAATCAAATCAAATCTTGCTAAAAATCAAATCTAACAAATCTAGAAATCAAATCAAATCAAATTAAAACTAAATCAAATCTTATCAAGATATATCAAATCTTCTATAATATCTTCAACAAATCTTCTTGAAATATCTTGATATATCTTGCTAACTGAATCTCCATCATTCCCCTCCTCTTCAAAAGGATTTGTCCTCAAATTCAAGTCTGCACCGGATTCAATTGACCATCTTACATTGCATTTGGTTGGCTTGTTTGGCACATCATCATGTTCAAACTCCGGTAATTTCTTTTCTTCATGCATTCTCCTTTTAAGAATAATAGTACTTGCAGAAACAAACTTATGAACTATTTCCACCTCAACCTTCTCCTCCACTGAACCTTCCTCCAAGGGAGTATGTACTACTATGTCTTCTTCCTTGGTCTCTTGACTTTGGCTTTGCATTCCCAAAACTGGACTAGTAATGATAGTAAGTGTAGCTGGATTCTCAAATTCTTTATTGTCTTCAACATGACTCTCCAAAGCTGTAGCAACACACATATCCTCTTCTTCGGGCTCTTGAATTGAAGCACTCATCGACTCGGATTCGGTTATCATTGCCATTGTCTGCTCATTCTCTGAATGAAGTTGTTCTGATGAGATTTTACTAACTGTTTGTGAATCCTTCCAACTAACTTGGTTTGGACTTGTGCCTTTGTTGTTAATCCTCCTTCTCTTCAATTGATCCTCAATACAGCTGGCTGTAACGACCATGACAAGCAAGTGATCAAAAGGTTGTAGCTCATCTACTCTTTCTCGGATTTCCCAATTCAATCCAGCAAAAAATCTTTCCATTGTTGACTGTGTATCTTCAATGATATTGGCTCGAATCATTGCTTCATCCATCTCTTTGTAATAGTCTTCTATACTTTTAGATCCTTGCCTCAAATCCTGCAACTTGAAACATAATTTTCGATAGTAGTAATTAGGTACAAAATGTTTCCTCATTACAACTTTCATCTCTTTCCAAGTCATGATTGGCCGCTCTCGATTCTTCTCTTTGTTAATCATCAATTGATCCCACCAAGTAAAAGCATAATCAGAAAACCCCATAGCTGCAAACTTGACTCTCTCACGTCCATAAATCTTTTGACTCTCAAATGTATGCTCAATATTTCTCTCCCAATCAAGATATAATTCAGGATCATATCCTCCTTCAAATGATGGAATGTTCATCTTAATGATTCATGAAATTGATTAAAGAAAGTTTTTTTTTTTTTGCTATACATAACTTAAAAGTAGATGATTATATGTAACGCCCCTCGTAAATTTTAAATGTATTTATCGAATTTCCAAAATTTATATTTTGTCATCGAATTTAATTCGAAGCTATGCGATCGATTTGATTTGGAAATTTATTATTTTGGGCATTTATTCAATTGCCAATCTTATTTCAAGAAGAATAATTAAATATTAAATTAATAATTAACGTCGATAATTTATTTGATGACCCGACATTTTCATATCGGGATAATATCGATCGATAAATATTCGCGGGTAGACGAAATATAACGGTCTCCCGTGCAATGACGCGAAGAGATGTGGAGTTGGCGTGAGGTGATGTTAAGTGACCGATGTGACAAGCGAATGACAACCACTTTAACCTTTTTAACTTTCGGTAATTCCGAAATTACCCTCGCCTCCCTTCTATAAATAGAAGGCTTCCTTTACAATTTTCACTTTCACTTTCTCTCATATTTCTCTCCAAAGAATTTCCGGTGAACCTCCGGCAAAATTCCGGCAAGCTCCGACGAAGCTCCGGCGATAAGTTTTTAAGGTAAAACTATACCTTTTTGGAACCCTCTCTTCGTTTCCTTTCCATTTCCAACCTTAGATTTCTATTCCTTTTTGTTTTGAAGTGAGAAATAGAGAAATCAAAGGTTGATCAAGCTCACAAGGACTTATAAGCGTCCTAGAGGTATAGATCGAACCTCCCTCTAGCTATTTTGTTGATTTGAACATGTTATGGTTTATGCCCTAGTTTATAAATGTCATGATCTAGGCTTGATATTGAGTTTATGAGTACGTATGCATGTTTAGCATGTTATATTATGAGCCTAGAGACGATATATCGACCTAGGAATCGATTTGTGTTGATTTAGGAGCATTTTTGGTATATTTGTCCAATATGGTAATATTGCGGTTAAATCTCGATTCCAACATGTTTTGATGGTTTAAATCATGTCTAGACTCGTTATACTTTTTATAAAACCATTTGGTGTTGTTAGAAATCGATTGGACGAGCCCGGATAACCGTTTGAATCAAAAACAAGAATTTCCGCCGGAAGGCATGCAGCCTCTGTTTCGGCCGATATAGACTCCATTTTGGTCGAAATGGCTATATCGGGCGAGATGAAGGCCACCTCGGTCGATATAGCTATATCGGTCGAGATGGGCTTCAGCCCGGTCGAGACGGCCAATTCCCATTCATCTTGGTCGATATGTGTTTCATATCGGTCGAGATGCATCTCGTCTCGGTCGATATGCTCATATCGGTCGAGATACACTTCATTTCGGTCGATACATCCATCTCGGTCGAGATGCACTCCATCTCGGTCGAGACAGAGTGAAATTCCCCACATTCTGTTCTTTCTTCGGCCGATTCGATTTATCTTTCATACATTTCGATACCCTTCATACCAATCAACTCCAATGACATTTCCTTAAATTCTAAATCCTTCATTCAATTATTTCAAATCCAAATTGATTTCGTTTGATATTCCTTGTATCAATCGACGAAGAGATGTTATCTCTTATAACCTCTCCGAGAATTCATTCAGTACAAATCAACTTGATTTGCTTGACCGAACTCTTGTAACTCGAACTTCCTTGAAGCTTATTGTTAAATCAAACTTGTTAAACCTTAACTTTTGAAATCTTAATTTGATCTTCATCTAAGATCAATAATCTCCTCGATTATTTCGTTGAAACAACTTGATGAGTTCTTATACTCTCAAGCAATGTACGATGATTCACAATGAAACTTCTTTCTATCTTAAACTCTTGAAAGTGCTTAGTCACTGGACGAAGTCATTTGTTTTGATCAATCAAATTGAATTATTATTCATGTTCCTTGCGATTGAGAGTCTAGAATTAATTGATGAGTTAAATTTTAAATAACCTATTATCCCTTGAGGATTTACTCGTATTTCTTATGTAATAGGAAAGGGGAAGGAGAAGATCAATTGCTAGAACAACCAATCACGTAACCGCACCTACTCAAGGTGGACTTTCTTTTACCCCTATATAGTGGGCCAAATTAAAAATATGAAAATGATGTTTTCTTTTCAAAGCATATCAAGCATGAAGTGAAATGTTTTGTTTTAAACAGCTTTGTCATTGCCTACTGTTTTGTATTGCTATTTGTCCTCTCAGTGGGGGAACCCCACTCAGAGAAGAACATCAAACGTATTCAACGTGGATGTTGACTCTGCGTATTGCGAGTCTTATCGATTGTACCCAGGTAGTGAAAGAGATACCTCGGGTTAGTGCACTATGATGCTGACATGCTAGTGGTCATGCCCTACTCGGACTAGCATCGTGACTGTGGTAGGTGGCCACCTCCCAGTCACATATTCATTTGCAGATAGTTTAACAAAGTAAAAAGGAGCATGCTCATTCATGAAATGTTTTGGTGCAATGGGAGGATTTCAAATTTAAAACCCCATGTGCGACCCGATAAAAAAGGCATGACAAACTTATATGTATGTATGTTTTCGGGCATGTGTTCACTAAGTACAATTTGTACTTAGCCCCTCGCATTATTTCTAAAATGCGCAGGTTAAAAGAAGCTTTTGGAGCAGAGTACGAGGTAGCAGTCGAAGTGGAGCGGAAGATTCTTTTTGTAATAGTTAGATACTGAAGTATGTATTTTCATATACATACTTCATTGATAACTTTCCGCTGCTGAAACTCTTTATCTTTTGTTAACCTTTTGATGACATCATAAATACTCTGATATTTGGTTACTCGAGAAGCTACGATCCCTTCTTGAGGAGGCACCCCTTTAATATCTTTTGCTTAACTTGGGAGAAGTGTGTGTAGGGTTTTTCCGTGAACTGAATCACCAAAACCAAACTGAACTGGATCGATCTATGGATATTGCTCATAATTAATTACTCTCAAAACGCTAGCATGCTCCTATGAATTTAATACAAAATTATGGATCGAGAGATTTATCGTAAATCCGTAGAGTCTGAACCGATCTTTTGCGTTTGAATTCCCAAAATCCAATTCAACTACGCAATCCGATTTTATCTGCGGAATCAGAAATTAGAACCCTAATTTCTAAATAAAATCAAAAGTAACAAAGAACAAGAGAAAGAAATCTGTTCTCCAGATTAGATCTTCAGATCTGTATCCCAATGCTGATCAAATCTGCTATTGGTGAGGATTCCACAGATCTGTATTCTGAGCAGGACCAGAATCGAAATTCTCCTCCCTTCCAGTTGAAATCGGCGCCCACTCTCTCTGCCTCTAGGGTTTCACTGATTTGAATGTGTTCAAAAGGTGGCTAGAGTTTCCAGAGAGAGTAGTCTATTTATAGACCCAGGGTTTTATCCCTGATGGGCTACTGGGCTCAATTCAGCATATTTATTTGGGCCAGACCTGGGACCTAATGCAAATAAAAAAGTGGGCCTATTAATTAATTAATTCCCATTTCCACAACCCAGGACACAATTAATTAATTAATATTAATTCTTTTTCACCACAGAATTAATACTGACCTACCCCTTTATTACCACGTTGTGAGAACGAGTTGCATTAATTGAGAATCCCCATATTTAAGGTTACCGGACATTCATTAATTAATCGGAGCCTCTGACAAGCTCT
>JAPKLW010000094.1:17324-30734 GCA_026898455.1 Plectranthus barbatus
ATCTCACTGCGGTCCATCAATACGCCACCTCTGCGTACCAGCATGTCAAGTAACCAAGACAGACTACTTATTCCGACAATGCCGCAGCCATCCGGACAGACGTATCCTCATACGCTGTCTCGGCTGTGATCATGTTTATGTCTCACTAGGTCAAGTGATCATACTGTCTTCTGCGATCTACAACACGCCGTATGATCGTCCCTATCGGTGAGACAAGAGGATACCATTGTTCATGCATGTACGATTGTTAACAGATAGGAGAAGTAAACCGTTGTATACACATTGTAATAAATGCTTTCAGTATACAAAACCCATCAGTGTGATGGTTTCTTTCTTATCTGCTTGAACTCTTCTTATTGATTGATATCCCAAGTTCAAGTCTCGTTCCCGATGTGCCTGAATTGTCTTATTTAAGTCTAGTTTATAAATCGGGGCGTGACATTATAGGACTCTATATGGATGGATATATATATGAATAAATATGGATATGAATAAAATAGATATGAATGTATATGAATGAGATATAATATATGGATGGATATGATTAGATATGAATAAGATATATATTAATAAATATTAAAATATATGATAAATATATGGATGAATATGGAATGGATAGATATGGGTAAATATGAATGAGATATATATGATATAGATGAGATATGGGTAAATATTGATGATATAGATATATAATTAAATAAAAAAACGAAAATAATAATTATAATACTTAAAAAAATGAAAATAAAATAGATAATAATAAAAAAACAAAAATAAAAAGAAAAAGGACGAAAACTGACACAAAAAATTGAAGTGGACAGGACACGAACGGACAAGACACAGAATTGAACCAAAAGTAAAAGAAAAGAAAGACACGACCTGGTTCTTGATACCAAAATGATACGATCCTCGTCGGGAAGGTTTAGATCGCAGCCCAGGAACAAGAGTTGACACGATGCAGAATTGACTCGATGGAATTGGAAACGGAAACAACGAACCGATGGAAGTTCAGCAACCCTAATTCGACCCTTCAAATGACGTATTCCAGACAAATCTCATATACGCCCCAAGAAGCTGAAGAACTAACAACGCAGAACAGTAGAAGACACCACAATCGGATGTGTAAGTCCGGTTGATAAGTCAATTCGAATTTCAAGGAATCCACAGAAATTCTTGAGCTTTCAGAATAGGAGAATTAAACTCACAAATATTATTGACTGAAAACTGAATTACAATGAAAATATGAAGCCCTATTTATAAGGAGAAAATCAAATCTCTAAACCTAATCTAACTAGGAAATCAAATCAAATCTTGCTAAAAATCAAATCTAACAAATCTAGAAATCAAATCAAATCAAATTAAAACTAACTCAAATCTTATCAAGATATATCAAATCTTCTATAATATATTCAACAAATCTTCTTGAAATATATTGATATATCTTGCTAACTGAATCTCCATCAGTTGAGCACCACAACACAGAGCACAATCATGAACTTATCAGACCTGAATGGAGCTACATGCATCGTTCTCAAAGATCGATTGACGGTGAGAAAGCTATTGCAATAGAAGAAATGACATCTTCTGGGATGAGACCGACTGACTCGTTCCGATATATGACAAAGGATGCAGGAGGTGTGGATATTGTTGGCCACAAACTTAAAGACCATTTGAATTTCATTCATAGGTTGAAAATGAAGGCAATTGAAGGAGGAGATGCACATACACTCATTGATATATTATCCCAAAGAGTAGTTGATGATCCAGAATTCTTTTTTAGGGTGAAATTAGATAATGAGGGTAAGATTGTCTAATTTTTTTTGGAGAGATTCGATGTGAAAGAGGATTTTGGGATATATGGAGATGTAGTTGTTTTTTTCACTACATACAGAACCAATAAGTATAATTTGATCTGTGCACCTTTTGTTGGAGTTAATAACCATAAAAAGAATGTGATGCTTGGTTGTGCTTTTCTATCAGATGAGAAGATTGAGTCATTTGTTTGGTTATTTGAGGTTTTCATGAAATCAATGCAAGGTCAAGCACAGATCACATTGTTCTCTGATCAGGATTTAGCAATTGCAAATGCAATCAAAAAGGTATGACAACTTCACTTACTTGTTGTATGATTCGTTCTTGCAATCATTCTTCAGCTGTTGTTTCATTTATGGTTTCATTATGAACATAATCACTCCAAGTTCTGTGTATTTCAAATTATAATTCCATATAAGTATAAAGTCTACTTCATTTGCATTGAAATTATACTTCTTTTGAAGAGAAACTTTACATCCATGTTCTGTAAAGTATATTTGTTGCTCACTGCAGATTGTAACTGAAGTGAAAATATTTTCTGTTATTTACTGTAGGTTTTTCCCATCACAAGGCATAGATTGTGCTTATTGCATTTATACAAGAATGCAATCACTCGGTTTGGGAAGTTGAAAAATAATAAGAGATTCAAAGAAGCTTTCCACCCTTGTTTGGTTGGATGCACAAATCCACAACAGTTTGAAGGCTTTTGGAGATCAATGATGATAACATACAAGTTGGAAGACCACACTTGGTTTGAAAGATTATATCTTCTAAAGGAAAAATGGTGCACTGGATTAAATAAGAACTACTTCTCAACCGACATTCTATCATCCCAAAGAAGCGAGAGCACAAATAGTGCAATTGAGTCAAAGGCAAAAAAGACAACGAACTTGACAGAATTCTTCAAAATATTCACAGAAACAATCCAATGTTGGAGGGAGAATGAAAAAAATGATGAATTTCAATGCTCAAGAGTTGCACCCACATCAGTCTTGTCGATGAGTAGAATCATGAAGCATGCTTCACAGGTATATACATGAACTCTTTTTAAAGATTTTGAGAAGGAGATGCTGAGGTCAGTTTCCATGGGATGTAAGAAGATAAGTGATGATGCATACAACTCTATTTTATATATTGTGACTGATGATGATAACAATGAGTCCTATGAGGTGGTTTTTTGTGAGTTGGAAGGACTGATTACCTGTTGTTGCTCATGTAAGAGATTTGAGAAATGTGGACTATTATGCAGTCATTTCTTGAAAGTATTCCAGATACATTCAATCAGAGAAATACCAGCATGCTATAGATGGACAAAAGTAGCAAAAATGCATTTATGGGACAAATTACATGGTGGAGTCATCAAGTCTCTTGGCGTAGATGATTTGATTCCTTGGAGACATAGAATGGCAAGAAAGTATTATAATCTCATAAAAGAAGCTGAAGAAAGTGAAATAGCAAGACATATTATAGAAGATGGATATGATAGAGATGCTCTTTCTTTAAAGACATCATTGATGGTTGTGAATTCAATGGATTCCATGGAGACAGGTGATTCTACTTCGAACGTTACTGTACTGAATCCAACAAGTTCAGTCACAAAAGGAAGGAAAAAAAGGATTAAAGGAGCACTTCAAGACAAGAAGAAGAATAAAAATATGATTGTGCACACATCAAATCAATCAAATGAGTTTGGTTCCAAAACCCCCAATCCAAGATTGTTTTGACTGACATTATACTTGATTCATTGTATTCAAATCAAAATTGATTCAGATTGTTTTTATTATAATTGTGTTTCTTTATTTAGTGTTGAAACTTTACTTGACTGGTTTGCAGAATATTAGTAAAATACCATACTTCATTTGAGTTTAGAGTATACTTTCTTTGAATGTAAACTATACTTTATTTGAATGTACAGAATATTTCCTTGACAGTAAAGTATACTCTTATTAAATTAATGAGTTTCTAATTATTTCTTAAGTTTTTTTTATGTGTAACTTAATTTTACAAATATTTGAAAATTGAGTCGACTAATTCCTTTTGAATTGTATTTAATTAAATATAATAAATAATACTCAGTTCATGTTTTGTATTCTGATTTTACATGGTTTGCAGAACACTATACTTATTTCTATACAAGAGTATACTTCTTTTGATGCAAGATTAATGGAGTAAAACCAAGTTGTGATGTTTAGATAAAAAAATGATTCTGTTTAAGACGTACTCATAATTTACTATTTATTTATTTATTTTATTTTTATAACAGTTATAAAATTATAATATATTAATGATTTAAATATTTTATTCAAAATATGTAAAATATCATAATTTTTACTTATGTATTTATTTATTTATTTTTGTCTCAATTAAAGACGAATCGATCAATTCAAACATGGATGCTGCCATTAATAATAATTCTTTTTTTTTTTTTTTTGTGGTGATTGAAAACTGGGCATCCGACATGAGAGACAATGATAAGAAATTATGGTCACTGTAGGAAGATAATTAGCGATATTTTAATTCTTAATTAAGTAAAATCTTATCTTGCTGCACTTACATATAGAGCAAAGCCATCTCCACCATAGGATAGGCTGCTCTAGATCTCTACACTGCATTTTATATTCTAGTATTTATAGAAAAATAATCTAACTCATAGGCATAGCATAGGGTCCAAAGATATTTCACGTTCAATGATATGGGTTTTTCACTTTCAACAATTATTACACGTATCTTAGTATAATTTGTCGTTTTCTTGAACTAGGCGTGTAGTTGATCCTCAATCTTTCCAAGGGAAAATAAATTAATAAACAAAATAATCTGTCAATGAAGCTTAGACATCAATCCAAAACAGTATCGTTTTGTATTATGATTTTACATGGTTCGCAGAACACTATACTTCTTTCTATGCAATGGTATAATTCTTTTGATGCAAGATTATACTCATCAAATCAATGGTAGATAGAGTATAGTTCATGTGTCATTAAAATAAATGGTAGTTTCTCAGTCCCTGCCATCGATAATTTCATAACATACAACAATGTAAGATAATCATTTTCAACACAAAACCATACAATAAAATGTAAGACAACTATTTTCAACACAAAATAATCCACAAATGAGACTTTCATCAAGGAACAAAACCAAAAAACAGATAGACAAATTCTACAATATCAAAATAAATCATTCTCAACATTCAAATACATCTTTGTTTATAAGTGAATCATCTAAGCTGTTACAAAATTCATAACATCCATCTCAATGTCTTTTTTCAATACATTAAATTGAGAGAGAATAATATTTGCACAATATTTTGCCCTCAGTGATTTCCTTGAAGTTGCCTGCAACAAAAAGATGTACAATTAACTTTTAAACTAAATAATTTATATCTATTAAATAACAATACAATACCAGTTCTAACTATGGACAGTCATACGGAACTCCTTCAAAATTCTCCATATGATTCATCAAAAACACACCACAGTCAATGTTGTGTGCATTGCTTTTCCATTTTAAATTCACTTCTTCAATAGGATATGAAGATATCTCGTTCGCTTTTGCATGCTTTATATCTCGAAGAAATATTATGCTTTCTTCATGCTATAAAAGAAAAAAAATAAAAATACATCGCATCAAAAGTATGTATGTACTGTTATAAAAATGATCATTACTGTTGAAATATTAATACTTTACCACTAACGAGACGAGTTTCGGAAAGACAGTTTTTGAACCAATTTTGCGGTTGTCCAAGTAGAAGACCTTCTTCCTATCGAAGTCGATAACTGCAGCCACATAGTGCTTTTGGTAGCAAATAGGGAAAAAAAATCTGCAAAGAATGACAATTGATCATAATACTTGCATTATAATAATAATAGTGCTTAATGAAAAAATAAATGTGCAAAATACCTTAATAGTTGTGAGGAAATAATCATTGAATTTATCACTTATATCATCATGGTTAAATATTTTTTTTGGACTTCTGTAAATTGTACTTCCAAATATTTTGAACTCCTTGAACGATTTTAGATTTCTCATCATCTTTGCATGTTAGAAGTTTTGCAAGAGTTAACTACAAATAACAAACAAAATAAAAAATGATGAGCTTTCTTAACTAGACAACATAATTCATAAATTAAAATAAAACTTACCGAGTGCTGCAAACTAAACTAATATGAGTGGGGAGCTTCTTTTGAATTTGTTAGAAATTCTTTTTTATTCAACAGTAACGCCCACACATCAATGATGGCAGAGTCGACCATCACTACATCCAATGTTTGGATGGAATCAAAATGAACAAAATACTCCCCTGCATGTGAAAACACATTCTCACTGCAAAAACAAAGAATAAATAAGTTAAATAATAATAAAAAATGATATTAATGTTGATAAACACTAACTTCTTTCGTGGTTGATGGTTGTAGAAATAAAAATCCACACAATGTTTCTCTTTTAGATTCAAGATCTCTAAGGAATTTTTATATTTCTTCATGAATCGACTCTTAAAGACTTGAGAATCAACTGGCCAACTGTCATCTTCTGGGGTTGCCGTGACGCTGCACATAATGATAGGTGATGTCTGCTTCTGACTGGTGCCGGCCACTGATGAAGGAGAGTCTGTTGGCTCAGTATTGGAAGTTGGAGTCAACAAATGGAATTTTGGAATTGAATCTTGAGAGTTGAGTTGTTTCTTTGCCTTCAACTCCTGATTTTTCTTCTCCGTCAACTCCACCATTATTGTGTCAATTGCTTGAATGAATTCTTCGCTAGTAAAAAAACTATCATCATTGTCATCGACAGCAGCAGGGGCAGCTGTAGGGGCAGTCGTAGGCGTCACAGGCACAACAACATCGTCATCAGTCACAGGGGCAGGGGAGACATCCACTACTAGAAAATAGGGTTGTCCCAACAGGGTTACCTGTCACTAAATGAAAACTATTGTGACACATGTAACTATGCTGACACTATTACATACTGTTGTCCCAAGAAGTGTCACTATAGAATTTAATCTGATTACAACAGTAATGGTGTCAAGATAATCAACATATTTTGACATATTTACTTGTTGGGAAAATGAATTTAAAGTTACAATTTTCTATTGTGAGTAAAAATATTTTACTATCCATATTAATCTGTTGGGTTAAATTATTTTTGTTGACACCACGTACTGCGAGTAAAATACTTATACGTTCTTTGTTCCCTGCCAAGAAAACTCATATGCATCAATTTAAAAAATTGTATAATGATTTTGCTCATTAAATTCAAATTTTATATACTAATTAAAAATGAACATTAATAAATAAAATAAATAATCAAACAAATATTGAGCAATATATTTCGAAACTAAACAACTCAATGCTCATAAAAATATTCAATAATGTATACAACAAACTTCATTAATTATTCATCAAGTAAGAAAAGTATTGGACTCAATCATTATAAACTAAAGGAGTAGTTAATAATTCTCAAACTTTTGATAATTAAGTATCGAAGCTACTGTTGAATGACGAACAACTATCTTTTTCACTCTATCCGCCATTTTGCTACTATCTTCATCATTCATCAATGCAAATTGAGACCTGTTAAGAAAAACAAAGATGCAACATTTCAATTATTGGTAATTATCACAAGAACAAGATTAAACAAATAGCAACATTAACTTTTTCCACACAAAACCAAAAGGACGATAAATACTTCTTTTTCAAAATTAGCTTGCTCGATGTATTAATGTATTTAAATAGATTAAATCTATTACTAAAAAATAATATCAAATAACAGTGAAGACCAGAGAACAAGCAAAAACATTATAACTAACACTTCACATTCAATCTAGCATAGGATCATTATGCAGGTTCCTCTAGTCACACTGTTGGTCCCGGTTTTTCAGAGTATAATACGTTTCGATACGCAGCGGAAATAATGTTAAAGTGTTTTCTTGCACGCTACTTACTCACAGCTGACAGCTGGCAACTGGTCAGCTGGTGCTGGTTACTAAGTACGCAGCTGACAACTGGTCAGCTGGTGATTCAATACTTAGAATATTTTAGCCTTGTTTGCACAGTTATTTATCAGTTTCAGGATATACTCCAGCACTTGAGTACTGGGTTTAAAATATGAATGAAATGCAGAAAGCTGATAAATAACAAAGGATTTTATAGTGGTTCGATCAATCGATCTACGTCCACTCTCCAGTCGAAGCACTGGAAATTCCACTAAGAGTAATCAGGTACAGGTATCCTACGATCTATCTCTAGCTGGTGAATGCCTCGTCCACCAGTTCACTAGATCAACCGCTCCCGGTCCTGGATCCTTCTTCAATTCTTCACAGCTGATGGAGTGCGAGCACGTCACTTCAACCTCCACAGCTAGCTGGGTGTTTTAGTTCTCCCAAGAACGTGACAGACTCTACGGCAGAATGCCCGTAATAACTCGAGTGCTGGTGAACACAGGAACTGCTGTGAACTCTCTCGAAGGAGAAAGAACACCAAGTGAGATCTTTAACTTACAAGCTTAAAGCTTGAAGTCTCGTGTTTGATAAATCAACACACAGAAAGCTTTATGAAAAAGCCTCGAAAGTACTTTATGCGTTCTTGCAATAACTTCAGTTCTTTCGGTGGTTGAGCAGAGATATCTGATAGATCTTGAAATCAATGGCTCGTGGAATCTAATGATTGAATGTTGGTGGTTGCGACGTATTTATAGCCGCAGGAACCCATTCAAACTTTCTAGCCGTTTGGACGCATCCGGAAAGGTGTCAGACCTCGGATGTCCTTCTGACGGCGGCAGGTATGCTTTTCGGAAAAGAGCCATACCTTAGACCGCTTTATCTGACACAGATCTCTTTGTGTCAGAACGGCTCTATTAGTCAGTCCGAGGAATAAGACTGGCGTCTTGTGACTGATAGACTTTAAGTTATCCTTCCTTAAAGTCATCCTTTGTCAGTCGATTCCTCAGAGAATCTTCTTCTTGTCTCTACTACGCGGGGAGAGAGAATCTGGAATTCTGCTGGTAACATCCGACTGGTAGATCATACTGGTGATCTTGTGCTGGCAGTCTCTGCTGGTGACTTGCCCTGGCATCATCAAAGTCTACCAAATCTCTAGATGTTAACTCTTCTCGGAATCTCCCATGACTGGTGAAATCACCGCTGGTGAATAGTGTAAGAACACGCATTCTCCTGGTAAGGTTTGTCAGCCGCCTGCTGATGAAACCCTTCCCAACTGGTGAACAGTAGCCAGTCATATGCGCTTCTCACCGCTGGTGAACAGTGTCAGCACGAGTCTTTGTCAGCCGCCTGCTAATGAAACTTTTCCCAACTGGTGAACAGTCGCCAGTGGTAAGCACTTCTCATGCTGGTGAACAGTGTCAGCATGAGTCTTGATCAGCTGCGACTTACAACTCAAAAAACCTAAACAGGACTTTACATTTAAGACTAGAGCTATGTAGAGACAACTGACGCTGGTAGGACTTAGGATTTGATCCACCAAAACTATAATCTAAACAAGTAAGCTACTGGGAAAGGAAACCTTAGACAGATTTCCCAACACACACCAACAGCTACAGTTCACTTCACACTTCCAGTGTGCCTCAGCATGCAGGTGAACAGATATCTAAGTTTTATATTCAATGGAAAAATACCAGAAACATATGAAATTTACCTCATGTCTTTCTGCACTTCTGCATTCAATCTTTCACCATCCTCAAATAAATAGGTTTATTTGTAGGATTGAAGACAGACAAAATAGGACTCATTTTCAAACATTGGAGCTTCTTATGATATGTTATTTGAAAGCTCCTCCACAAAGTAGTCCTACTCAAACTATTATGAAATTAATATGTAATGCTAAAAATTACAATTAATATAATTTAACCTGATCCATGAATTTGAGAGAGTATCTGCTATTAACTAGAAAATCTTTATTCAATTTTGAAATCGAAATCTAACATGACCATAGGGTTCAAAGTTAGAAAGCCAGTGTTACCAGGGAAGGAAAAGAAAAGGAAGCAATAAAGCCCTAATTTATTTTCAAATCAATGAATAAAATAGCTTACTTGTTCTTCAGGAAAAGTGCTAGAAAAATGGAAGAGCTTCCCCCTAAATGCAGTGGAACACCATTATTTAATCATTTAAGATGTATGGGAGTGAAGGTTTTGAAAGTGTTGAGTGTGCTGACCTCACACATCTCTGGAGGGCGAAGTCCAGACCCCATCCATGCACCAAGTCATTCTACAAGTTTTCCATATCCAGATACACAAATAAATATACATGCCTAGGAGAAGGAGGGACAATCACTGATTCTAAATTGTTTGTTCACCTGAATCATATGCCAAACACATCGCCAAGCATCTCGAGAGAAGACAGGAGCCATGATTTCTACAAAACTGTTGATCAATAGGATCAAAAGAGTGATCTTGGATAACTATCAAATAAAAAAATGGAAATAAGACAAAATATGGTAATCAGAAGCTCGTACGCTGCACAGGGAGGCAGATGGGGTCCGAACACCAGCCCGACCTCTCCTCTGTCACCCTACAGCCAGGAGTGGAATAGAGTTAAAAAGATAATCATTTGAGATATATGTATGTATAACTAGATGTTTGAGCACAAATTCATCTCCCCCTACTTGTGAACTTCTTGACCTCCTCTCTTTTTTGTCATCTGCCAAGTCGTACCTCTGTTGGGTTCCAGACCTGGTTGTGATATTTCTAAAGCATATTTCATCACAAGTTTGATGTATCTAGTAGTAGCAGAGGCACAAAAGAAGTTAGCATTCGTAAATCTAGTCAAGATTTCCTCCAAAATGATATATTAGTTAAATGGACTTACTCTTCTGCATCAAAATGTTCGAGCCCAAGGTCTTCATCCCAGATAAATATGTAGTCATATGCAGCAACAATATCCGGATGCAGAAACCTTTAAAAACTGAAGCATAATTTGGATTATTTTTATATATTTGGCTGAAAACTAATATAACAATTTACACTTAAAGGAACCGATTCATCCATATGCTCCAATATCTTACTTCTCTGATGGATTTCCAACCACCACATGAGTCAACTTCTCTCTGATGGACATATAACGGGAGCCTCCACCTCGGCAGACCATTTTGACTAACTTCCTCAAATCTGAAGCCTCAAAGTCTCACAAGTAACACATTGGAATACGCACACATAAGAGTTTCACACAATGCTCAAGGCTAATAACTTTTGCTGAGGTTATCAGTATTGAGTCTTTCTAGCATATCTTTAGCTGCAATCCCACCTACGACAACTAGAATTAAGAAGATCTCCTATATCACTAAAAAAAAAAAAGAATATCTCCTATAGAAATTGTCCTGCCATCACCAAACTGATCAGCCCATGAATCCCATGAATCGAACAGATGGCCTCCATAGCATTTAGAATAAAACATCCTTAAAAATTGAGAAGGAGAATTAACCTTCTCCCGTGTGAAGCGCTCGATGTGGATTACATTTTCCTTGTGGTAAATGTGGACAACTTTTTCCTTCGGGCTAAGGTAGATTTCAATCCCAAACAATAATGAACTTCCTCATCCTTGCGATGGCATGGGAGCGCTCGTTGTGCTTGAAGTAGATATAACCGGAGAGAGGCACACTCATGATGGCGAGACGACAATGAGAAATGAGTCTTGCAGCTCTTGCGTCTGGGATGAGAAGATGACTGGCTTTAATTCATTGATTTTGGTCCAACCATCCCACTGCTCCTGTTGTCGGTGATTTTTGGTGGAGAGGCAAGGGAGGATTAGGGTTAAATTGGTAGAAGACGTTTTGGGGATTTTCAAACTTTTAGATCTGAAAATTTTTTCTTTCTCAATTTTTTATAAATTTTGAGAAAGATTTATCTCATCGACGAAATAGAGGGAAATTATTTAGACTAAAAAGAAAAATAGTTTCATTATGGAGGGAAATTTCTCCCGACACACTAAAATTATTGTTAGGTAAAATACTTATAAAATCTTATAAGATTTTATAATTAAAAATATGTATTTATTGATTACTTAGCACTACTTTTTCCTGACACATGTCACAATATATATGTTATTACAATATTTTTTAGTTAGTGTGAGGAAAAGAGTGTCATAATAGGCCGAATTTCTAGTAGTGATCTGCATCTTTATCGGGCACTTTTCTATGCAAACCCCTTATTTGTTCAACATACAAATCAGTGACCAAGTGATGGGTTTTGTATACCGAAAGCATTTATTACAATGAGTATACAACGGTTTATTTCTCCTATCTGTTAACAATCTTACATGTATGAACAATGGTATCCTTTTGTCTCACCGATAGGGACGATCATACGGCGTGTTGTAGATCGCAGAAGACAGTATGATCACTTGACCTAGTGAGACATAAACCTGATCACAGCCGAGACAGCGTATGAGGATACGTCTGTCCGGATGGCTGCGGCATTGTCGAAATAAGTAGTCTGTCTTGGTTACTTGACATGCTGGTACACAGAGGTGGCGTATTGATGGACCGTAGAGAGACGTATTCATCTGTCTGACATCAGCGAATACAAGATCTCGTCATATTGATTGAGTCCAAACCCTAACGAAGGTTCAGGGGTTTGCACGGGTTGACTGTTGCTTTGACTTGTCATGGTGGAGAGCCTAAGTAACGTGCTCGTATATCCGCATCTTGGGTAACAGCAGTTCGTGTAGTACCTCCTGAGAATGTGTTTAGGTAACCATATCCGAGTAATAGGATGGGGACATTCCCTGAGGAGCTCAATAACATTCATCGTGCCAAAGTCCTGCAAGCTGATTAAGTTCATGCACGAGTGATAAGGTTTGAGTGGTACTACTCAGGAATTATAAGATAATAATTAATTGTAGTTAGAGCTTGTCAGAGGCTCCGATTAATTAATGGATGTTCGGTAACCTTAAATATGGGGATTCTCAATTAATGCAGCCCGTTCTCATAACGTGGTAATAAAGGGGTACGTCAGTATTAATTCTGTGGTGAAAAAGAATTAATATTAATTAATTAATTGTGTCCTGGGTTGTGGACATAGGAATTAATTAATTATAAGCCCACTTTATTATTTGCATTAGGTCCCAAGACTGGCCCAATTAAATATGCTGAATTGAGCCCAAAATGGCCCATTAGGGTTTCCAACCCTAGGTCTATAAATAGACAGCTCTCTCTCATAAGTTGTAACACAGTTGAAACACACTAAACCTAGAGAGAGAGGGAGGCGCCGATTTGGGAGAAGAGGGAGGAGAATTTTGATTCTGGTCCTGCTCAGAATACAGATCAACAGAGTCCTCACCAGTAGTAGATCTGAACAGCATTGGGACACAACCCTGAAGATCTAATCTGGAGAACAGATTTTTCTTTTCTTCTCCTTTTGTTTTTTGAATTTATTCTTAGAAATTAGATCTCTAATTTCTACTTCCGCAGATTAATTCGAATCGCGTGGTTGAATTGAGATTTGGAATTCAAACGCAAAAGATTGGTTCAGACTCGACGGAGTTACGGTAAACCCTAAATCCACAAATCTTTGTATTAAATTCATAGGAGCATGCTAGGGTTTTGAAAATTTTAATTATGTGCAATAACCATAAATCGATCCGGTTCAGTTTGG
>JAPKLW010000094.1:35734-109862 GCA_026898455.1 Plectranthus barbatus
ATGTTTAGCATCGGTTTCTACTCATTCGTGGGTAGTGGATACTGGAGCTACTGATCATGTTTGTTATATTTTGCAGGGGTTCACACCGAGGAGGGTGCTAAAGAATGACGAGGTTACCATCTCGATGGGGAACGCAACACAAGTGAGTGCAGCTGCCATTGGAGATTTCACCTTGTACTTTGATGATTCTGTTTTAACATTGAGAGATGTTTTGTATGTGCCGAATTTTCGGCGAAACCTTATTTCAGTTTCCAAACTTTATGTTGATGGATATTCAGTTATTTTTGATAGTGGTGTTTCTATCATTGGTAATAATGGTGTTATGTATCGTGGAATGCTGAATAATTCTCTCTATGTTGTTAACTGTAATCATAAGTCTTCCACAAGTATTGCATGTAATTCATCCGTAATTGATAATCCTAGGAAGAGAAAACTTACTTCTTCTGATGAGGATCTTACATATCTCTGGCACTTGAGACTGGGTCACATCAGCTTGAAGCGGATTCAAAGACTTGCAGATGACGGTACATTGGACCTAGTCCGGGCTGTACCTTATCAAGTCTGTGAATCCTGCATCGAGGGCAAGATGTCAACTAGGCCTTTCAAGGCTAGTCAGTCTCGAACAGAGGAAGTGTTGGAATTGATCCATTCTGACTTATGTGGACCGATGTCCACGCAGGCTCGTGGAGGGTACGAGTACTTCGTCACTTTCATTGACGACTACTCAAGGTACGGATACATTTACCTGCTTCGCTACAAGTCTGAATGCTTTGAGAAATTCAAAGAGTTTAAGGCTGAGGTAGAAAAGAAGGTCGGGAAAACTATCAAGTCGCTGCGATCTGACCGCGGTGGCGAATACCTCGGTAATGAGTTCCTGCAATATTTGTCAGAAAATGAGATTACATCCCAGTGGACTGCACCGGGTACTCCCCAGCCAAACGGTGTAGCTGAAAGAAGAAATAGGACTCTTCTAGAGATGGTAAGATCAATGATGAGTTATGCAAACTTACCAATTTTGTTTTGGGGCAATGCATTGGAAACAGCAGCTTACGTGATTAAGGTGGTGCCTTCTAAATCGGCTCCTAAGACACCTTCTGAGCTCTTCCTTGGTCGCAAACCTAGTTTGTGCAAGTTTAGAGTATGGGGCTGTCCGGCACACGTACTGTCGAAGGAACCTGATAAGTTAGAAAGCAGGTCAAAAGTGATGTTGTTCATAGGGTATCCCAGGCAAACGAAAGGTGGTTACTTTTACTGTCCTGAGAGTCAAAGAGTCGTTGTTAGCACCAACGCTAGATTCTTAGAGGACGAGTATGTGAGTAATCACATGTCAAGGAGTGATATCGTTCTTCAAGAAATTGAGAACGAGAATGCAATTCCAAGGGAAGGGGAACGTGTAGATGTGGGTGCACCTGTGAGATGTACATCACCACAGACACGTTCTTCAGTGCAAGGTGCAGGACCACAAGTCACTGCACCTACCACTGACACGGCACCGATGCCTCGTCGCAGTGGGAGAGTTATTTTCCAGCCGGAAAGGTACATGTTCGTGGGTGAGTCTTCGGACTTGAGCCTGGAAGACGGACATGAGGACTCTGACCCACTGACTTACGAAGAGGCAGTGCAGGACAAGGATGTTGCCAAATGGCGTGTCGCCATGGATTCAATTTCGAGGCAGTGCAGGACAAGGATGTTGCCAAATGGCGTGTCGCCATGGATTCTGAAATTGAATCCATAACTGCTATGGATGTATACCAGAAAACTGATTTACCGGATGGCTTTAGGGCCATAGGGTGCAAATGGGTATACAAAAGAAAGAAAGGGGCGGATGGAAAGATCACGACTTTTAAAGCCAGGCTGGTGGCAAAGGGTTATAGTCAGAAAGAGGGCATTGACTATGACGTAACCTTTTCACCCGTAGCCATGCTCAAATCCATCCGGATACTCCTTACCATAGCTGCGCATATGGACCTCGAGATCTGGCAGATGGATGTCAAAACCGCTTTTCTAAACGGTTACCTTGAAGAAGATAGAGACATCTATATGCAGCAACCCGAGGGTTACATAAGCAAGGGCGAAGAACATCTTGTCTGGAAGCTTAGGAAGTCGTTGTATGGACTTAAGCAAGCTTCAAGGTCGTGGAACTTACGTTTCAACAATGTGATTAAATCCTATGGATTTGCACAGTTGGAAAACAAAAGTTGTGTTTACCGACTTTGTGTCAGTGGGAGCATGGTCTTCCTTGCACTATACGTTAATGACATACTCCTATTTTGAAACAACGAGGGAGTGATGTCCGAAATCATGGTTTGGTTATCCGAACAGTTCCAAATGAAGGATCTGGGAGAAGCTGGCTACATTCTTGGGATTAAGGTCTTGCGAGATCGTAAGAGAAGAATGTGGAGCTTATATCAGGCATCCTATGTGGATACTGTGATAGCCCGGTTCAGCATGCAACTCGCCATGAAAGACTTGCTACCTTTCTGACATGGCGTTCGTCTTTCTGCTGGGCAGTGTCCTCAGACACAGCGGGAGAAAGACGAGATGAGTCTTGTACCATACGCTTCGGCGGTGGGTAGTCTCATGTATGAGATGCTGTGTACCAGGCCAGATATCTGTTATGCCGTTGGCATGGTAGCAAGATATCAGTCTAACCCTGGACAGGCGCACTGGACTGCTGTAAAGCATATCCTCAAGTATTTGAAAAGAATTAGGAATTTCTGCCTAGTTTATCAAAGTGAGAATTTTTGCCCAGTGGGTTATATAGACTCGGATTTCCAAGGGGACCAGGATGAGAAGAAATCGACCTCAGGATATGTGTTTACCCTGGGAGGTGGAGCTGTATCTTTGAGGAGCTCAAAGCAGAAATGCATTGCTGACTCCACCATGGAGGCGGAATATGTCGCCGCCTCCGATTCCTCGAAAGAGGGGGTGTGGCTCCGGAACTACCTTTTAGAGTTGGGCGTGATCCCGAGTTTGCCGAGGAGCATCACAATTTATTGTGATAACTCTAGTGCAGTGGCAAACTCAAAGGAACCGCGGTCTCACAGGGCAAGCAAACACATAGAGAGAAAGTACCATATCATACGAGAAATCATATTGAGGGGCGATGTGCTGATTAAGAAGATTGACACTACTGACAATCTTGCTGATCCGTTTACAAAGAGTTTACCGCAGAAAGTTTACGAAAGACAAATTCGTGAGCTGGGTCTGAGGTGGATGCCGACCACTGATAGTGGTTAAAGTGACAGCAGACTAGATAGACGGACTGTATACTCTGTAATAGCTTAGTTATGCTTTGAGTATAAGTGGGAGATTGATGGGTTTTGTATACTGAAAGCATTTATTACAATGAGTATACAACGGTTTATTTCTCCTATGTGTTAACAATCTTAGATGTATGAACAATGGAATCCTCTTGTCTCACCGATAGGGACGATCATACGGCGTGTTGTAGATCGCAGAAGACAGTATGATCACTTGACCTAGTGAGACATAAACCTGATCACAGCCGAGATAGCGTATGAGGATACGTCTGTCCGGATGGCTGCGGCATTGTCGGAATAAGTAGTCTGTCTTGGTTACTTGACATGCTGGTACGCAGAGGTGGCGTATTGATGGACCGCAGTGAGATGTATTCGTCTGTCTGACATCAACGAATACAAGATCTCGTCCTATTGATTGAGTCCAAACCCTAACGAAGGTTCAGGGGTTTGCACGGGTTGACTGTTGCTTTGACTTGCCATGGTGGAGAGCCTAAGTAACGTGCTCATATATCCGCATCTTGGGTAACAGAAGTTCGTGTAGTACTGCCTGAGACGGGGTTTAGGTAACCATATCCGAGTAATAGGATGGGGACATTCCCTGAGGAGCTCAATAACATTCATCGTGCCAAAGTCCTGCAGGCTGATTAAGTTCAGGCACGAGTGATAAGGTTTGAGTGGTACTACTCAGGAATTATAAGATATTAATTAATTGTAATTAGAGCTTGTCAAAGGCTCCGATTAATTAATGGATGTCCGGTAATCTTAAATATGGGAATTCTCAATTAATGCAGTCCGTTCTCATAACGTGGTAATAAAGGGGTAGGTCAGTATTAATTCTGTGGTGAAAAAGAATTAATATTAATTAATTAATTGTGTCCTGGGTTGTGGACATAGGAACTAATTAATTATAGGCCCACTTTATTATTTGCATTAGGTCCCAGGACTGGCCCAATTAAATATGTTGAATTGAGCCCAAAATGGCCCATTAGGGTTTCCAACCATAGGTCTATAAATAGACAGCTCTCTCTCATAAGTTGTAACACAGTTGAAACACACTAAACCTAGAGAGAGAGGGAGGCGCCGATTTTGGGAGAAGAGGGAGGAGAATTTTGATTCTGGTCCTGCTCAGAATACAGATATACGGAGTCCTCACCAGTAGTAGATCTGAACAGCATTGGGACACAGCCTTGAAGATCTAATCTGGAGAACAGATTTTTCTTTTCTTCTCCTTTTATTTTTCGAATTTATTCTTAGAAATTAGATCTCTAATTTCTACTTCCGCAGATTAATTCGAATCGCTTGGTTGAATTGAGATTTGGAATTCAAACGCGAAAGATCGGTTTAGACTCGACGGAGTTACGGTAAACCCTAAGTCCACAAATCTTTGTATTAAATTCATAGGCGCATGCTAGGGTTTTGAGAATTTTAATTATGTGCAATAACCATAAATCGATCCGGTTCAGTTTGGTTTTGGTGATTCGGTTCACGGAAAAACCCTACACCAAGTTCAAATTGCGCTTGAATATGAGCAACGCTTCATCCATTGGCTACAAATAAAAAAGAAATATAATAATTTTAGTGAATTATCTAAACAAAAAGTGAAGATACTGCTGATTAAAAAAACTTACATCCTTAGCAATTTGAGCAATCTCGGCATTGCTCATTTCATGTAGATAAAGTTTCAATAAGACAAAGTGATCGTCCACTGTCTCCTCAACATCTCTCCTCTCAAATTCCTTTTCCTCAGCTTCCTCTTCCTTAGCTTCCTCAACTTCCTTGTCTTTCTCACCAACTTCAACATTGTTTCTTCTACTAAGGGGATATGTCATAGAAATCCAATCCACTTGCCCAACATAGTCAGCAGCTGATTCAGCAATCAATCTATCTTTCATCTTCTTCGCTGTCCAATGTTGTATCAATGGCAAGGTTGTTGGCTAAGCAACACCTTGCCATTTAAATTAATCGATGAAAATACAAAATTGGAAGAATTACAATGCATCCATTGATGCTATTACAATCTCCTTTCCTAAAATTTAAAACAGAAGCACACAGCCTTTTAAGAATATATGTACACCAATCTAATTTGCTAATTTGATTGGTGTTCAAAAGAGATTTCATGACACTAAAGTCTATCATTCCATTTGCACAAGGTGTAAGAAAAGTACTTAGTGCAAATATAACAAACATCCTTCGAAAATCATCCCCCCCCCCCCATTTTTCAAAGTCAACAACTTTCCTTTAAAATCATTAAAACCTACATATCCATCAATCTTGTGTCATTCTTTAAACTCAACCATGAATGATGCTTCTGAACTATCATTCTTTTCAACTGGATTCTTACCAAAAGGTAAATGAAATACATCACAAACATCCTCATGAGTAATAACAAAATCTCTATTACCACCAACTGCTAGTACTCTGCTAGATGGATTAAAATTTCTTACAAACCAATTCAACATCTTCAATGGAATGTTCTGCAAAGATTGCAGCTGCAGCAAACCACCAAATCCAATCAATTCAACATCAGCTTTTTGTTCTTTGTTTAATTTTTCAACTAAAGAACACAATAGTCCAGGTCGACAAGCTGTTTTAAAATCACAACAATGAAAAATATGAAAAAAATATTAATTTGTTGTAATAAATCAGATTAAAACATAGAAAACTATAATATATATATATATATAAAAATCACTCAAAGTAAACAAAATACTCAAAGAAATAACTACAATGAAGTATACTCTAGTCTCAAAAGAAGTACACTCTGCTCTCAAAGGAAGTATACTTTGCATTGAAAGGAACTATTGTTTACTATAAAAGCAAGAATACTCTACTATGAAATAATAAACACTAATATGGGAAAGATAAACCCTACTTGGGATTGATAAACCCTTACTGGTAGTAATATACCCTAATTTGGAATTGATAAACCCTACTTTGGATGTGTAAACCCTTACTTGGGATGTGTATACAAATGAAGTATACTCTGCTCTCAAAGGAAGTATAGTTTGCATTGAAAGCAACTATTGTTTACAATAAAAGCAAGAATACTCTACTATCAAATAATAAACACTAATATGGGATAGATAAACCCTATTTGGGATTGATAAACCCTTACTGGTAGTAATATACCTTAATTTGGGATTGATAAACCCTACTTGGGATTGATAAACCCTTATTGGTAGTAATATACCCTAATTTGGGATTGATAAACTCTACTTGGGATGTGTAAACCCTTACTTGGGATGTGTATACAAAGGGAGTACAGTCTGCTCTCAAAGGAAGTATACTTTGCATTGAAAGGAACTATTGTTTACTATAAAAACAAGAATACTCTACTATCAAATAATAAACACTAATACGGGAAAGATAAACCCTACTTGGGATTGATAAACCCTTACTGGTAGTAATAGACCCTAATTTGGAATTGATAAACCCTACTTAGTATGTGTAAACCCTTACTTGGGATGTGTATACAAAGGAAGTATACTCTGCTCTCAAAGGAAGTATACTTTGCATTGAAAGGAACTATTGTTTACTATAAAAGCAAGTATACTCTACTATCAAATAATAAACACTAATATGGGATAGATAAACCCTATTTGGGATTGATAAACCCTTACAGGTAGTGATATACCCTAATTTGGGATTGATAAACCCTACTTGGGATGTGTAAAACCTTAACCAAATTGAATAAGCTTCAATGCATCCATGGATTGAATGAGCCATAACCAGAAACATAACGTTTGAATAACTACACTACTGAGGATGTTTGGCTTTAGAGACCTGCACATTTTCACTAGATATTCAACTTTTCATAAATTAATGTTGATTTCTGCTTAACTAGTATAGCACTTAGAGCCTAAACCAATAGTTGTATGTTTTATTTTAACTAGATATAAACATTCCTAATCAAAATATATCCATATTAACAGAACAAGAAACAATTTATACATCACAGCTGTGAGAACGTTATTGCCTATAAACAATTAAAGATATAAACTTAAACATGTGAAAATGATTATATATGCACTTGACCAAAACTATATTAAACATGGGTAAGCATATGCCAATGGGTGAGAAAAAGTATTATTACATTTCTGTTTTATCTTTCTCTTTAGATTTCTTCAGCTTCAATTTGAGATCAACTTTTGTTTCTTTCACTTTTTCATCAGATTGTGTATTTCTAATCTTTCTCTTCTTCACTAGATTTTCTTTCTCTTCAATATGTTCTTTAACAACAGCACGTTTCTTACCCATTTATATAATCTGTGACAACAGACAATAAAATAGAAATAATTAGGACAACATTTTCCATTGGTGTGTATAGAGAATGCTAGAATACAACAAACATCCCACTGGATATACTTAAAAATCTCCTTCACGCCTCACTAAATTACACAAACAAATACATCTAAAGAGAACTCAGAAACACGAGATTTTTTAACATACAAATAGCTAAATCAGTCAACAACCAAACAAATAGAATTGAGCAAAGAACTGCCAATATTATTTATTTATTTCTCACAAAATCTCACAGAATCCAAGATAAATCAGAAATTTATTTCTTCCTTGTTGAATTCTTAAATCAAGCCACAATAAAATGCTTACTATCCGTTAAGTATGAGCAATAAACAGGAAATAAAGAATTCCAAGACAGTAGTCTGACAACAAATACAAGTAAAATTAGGCGGCACAAACACACAAATTACATTAACTGATAACAATAACAGAAAATATTTAAAAGATAAGCCAAAGTGCAACCCTTAATTATTTAGAATTATTTTTGGACAAGCTGTTTCATAAACTGAAGAGAATCAGAACAAACTACATATTACAGTCATGCAAATTTGAAGCACTTCGACGAGCATGTAAGAGGCTCGAGAATTTATATCATTAAAGGGTCATCTTGTGCAACAACTGTGCAGGTAAATTAATACACCCATTCAAGGTAAACAAATATTCACCCCTTCGTATCTTGCACATTGCATGCAGACAGTCTGTAAGCCTTTGCTAAAACCCAAGTTGAGAAAACAAATCAATGGACAACATACGGAGAAAAACGGCGCTATCCATATCATATTGTTGTAGATATGCAAAGACACAAGAATACTTGTCAGAAAAGTTCCACAAACAATCATAATTTGATAGCATCTAACACTGTGCGATAACTGAGTACACAAAAAATTGAACACCGAAGTTCTTTTTTTACATAGAAGTTGACAAATAAAAGCAAAACCGAATGGCGGTGGGGCCGTGAGGGGCAAACCATCACCTCACTCTCACAGGCAGTTACATCCATACAATCGCACAAATTTACACAAAAGATATACCTGAATTTGAAGAAGATATAGAATGAAGGAACGATCGGCTCTTGGCAGAGCAGCCTGAGAGTAACGCTCCCTTTCTCGAACAAATCGATCTGTGATGAGAGACAGAGCACGCGAGATTACCGGACGGCCAAGCGTAAGAAACGACGGCGGATTCGTCGTCGGTGGAGGAATTGACTGGACAGGTGAGATTACGGTTTGAGAGTGAAGATCATCGTCGTGAAATTAGTCGGATTAGGGATTTGCTCGCAGGGGGAGGGGGGAGAATTGGGCTGACGAGATTAGGGCCTTGAGGGGGATAAGGATCCTCTGCAGGGTCATAAACACAGCACAGCGTGCTGTGCTCTCATACGACGTCGTTTTGGGTTTCACTTTTTTCTTTTTTTTTTTTTTTTTACTTTTCACACCTCAGCCTATTATGCATCTTTTCTGTCTTTATTTTTTATCTTTTTATTTACGCATCTCTAATTAAGGAAGTCTGATAGGATATATTATTTCCTCTACAGTTTTGGAAAAAATGACCAAACTACAAATTGTTGAATGGGAGTGCACTTCTTTTTTTTTTTTTTTCAAGCAGCCAGCCCCTTGACAACTAACGATGTCAATTTGTTCAGATTTTCTTTCTTTTTATTTTTGCTTTGTTATTTTCTCCATCCAAACAGTGGAGTAAAAGGATATAAAATTTAATACCACACTAGTTTTTTTATTAGTTTCAGCCAGAAAAAAGTACTTGTGTATTTTTGTTTCTAATACAATGTTGTTATATACATGTAAATTGCAATACCATTCTTTTTTGGAGAGCTCAATTTGCAATAACATTATCTGTAATGTTCACTCTACAAGCGCATAGAAGATGTTCGATGAAATGCATTAAAATTTACAATTAGAATATCAAACTATCAAAGAAACTCATCTCATAATAATCAAGCAAACTATAAATTTCACTGTAAATAATAATTGAAGTTTCATAATCTGGGATATTGCAACGAGCAGAGAAGTTTACAACAACCATCTTTCAATTTAGTTAAACTCAACCAATCTTTGTCAAAAAAAAAAAAAAAACTTGAGAGTCAACATCCAATAGAAATTTGTGTGGCATTCCAAATGAGATATACCATCTGGTTGAAGTTCCACCTCCCATTACCTGGAGCAAAATCATCTCCATTGCCAACTCTCAGTTGTGGTAAAACAAATAGATGATTAATTATTGTTGTCTACCCAACAATGCTTCATAAGGCAAAACATACAAAAATAAAACTGTGGTCTAAACTCTCAACAGTTATTTGATGTTTCTCCATTGCAATCCATCACTCCAAAAGAATGTAAAGGATGATCAAGGGGAGCCTGTAGGAAAAAAAAATATTTATCATACACACACACATATATAAGTTATTCTGACGGAAATAACTTGTACCGTTAATAGTTCAGTGAAACTAAATTGATTTCTTGTTGTTTGGAGACACGTAGGAGGTGCCGAGCAATTAATAGACTCACTTTGTGCTCCAAAATCCTACACCAAATATAAATAATAATTATGCAAGCAATTCATCATTTTAAAAAAATGAAAAATATGTGGTAATTGTATATACCTTGATTTTAAGGTTTGCTTTTTTCCGTTTTGATTGAAGCTCCACCCAACCTTTCAGTCGTCGTTTCGACCCTTTTACGTTATTTCTTTTTTTGAATCCTTTTGATGACGCCATAGATTGGACTGTTGGAAACATAGGATCACTACAATTTTCTTGTCCGTCTTCTTCTAAACGCATTGCCATTACCTTCTTACTTAGATCACACACTGCGTCATGGACTAAAGAGAATGTTGATGGATAAACAGATGCTTCAGTTGCTAGCCTCACAAGCATTAAACACAATTTCTTATACCGACCCGTACTTTGTAGGCTAGGATCTTCTTCGACTTCATTACCCATATAATCTTGAACCACACCACTTCTAGCTTCTTTAGTCCATCTTTTCAAAATATAAAGCTCAGGAATTGTTTTTACATCCATGATATCATAGACTTTCACAATATGACAACATAATAATCCAACCATCTCAAATCTTCTACAACTACAGGAAACCATCTTTGTGCTAGGTTCATATGTCACCACCCATTCTCTGTCGTGATCAATTAGTCCAATCACGTATTCAAATAATAATTGAGTCTCATTTCTACACTTTATGTACGCAGCTGCAAACAAGTCAAACTCTTTTTGAAACAGATCAAAGACTGCTGGGGTATAAATTTTTGAAAGCTGCTGTAACATGGGAGAATTCACTAACCTCAATCTGGGTAGCTTTTGACGTGCCTCAAATTCACATCTTAATTCTTTATACCTTTTCTCCTCCAAGACCCGTTCGAAACTTTTGAAGAATTGTGTGATGTTTAAGTTAGGTTTCGTACAACTCTTGACATCGGAATTGATGCTCTCACTAAGTTGTGTACTTCTCATACCTAATGTGAAAGCCTTCTTCATGTAGCAAATCGCCCATTTCTCTTTTATAGTGTAAGTATGCTTCAACCATTTGTTGTCATGAACATTAAATTTGGTCAATAACATACTCCATGCATCCTCAAATTGGACTTCATCATCAAAGCCATACATGCACCTCTTAAAATCTGTTAAGAAACATGATCCTTCCTTCATCAAGTTTCCCAAATGTTTGATACCATTCTGCATTAAATGCCATGTGCAGAGTCCATGGAATGTATCAGACATCACTTCTTTCAAGGCTTTTGCCATAGCTTGATCTTGGTCAGTGAAGATCGTTCGAGGTTTTTTTTTCTTGTGTGCCTCCAAAAATGTTTCAAATAGCCACTTAAATGACTCTGCAGTCTCATCATACAAAAGTGCAGCACCAAAAATCACAGCCGTTCTATGATGATTGAAACCTGAGAATATAGCAAGGGGCCTGTGGGCATAATTAGTACAATGTGTAGTATCCAATGACACAACATCACCAAAGTACTCATAGTCGATCAACATTCTAGCATCGGCCCAAAAAACATTAGTAATATGTTCTTCCATATCCATTTGACTAGCATGATAAAAAGAAGGATTTCTAGATAACTGTTGTTGAAAGTATTGCATCAAGCAACCCACATCTCCGTATATCATGCTTCTTTGTCTCTTAGATCGAAGATAATTTTTGGCATCCAACATGGTGTAGCCAAGACTATCTCTTCCTCCTGCGTGCTTTATCATCAGATCATAATTTGATTTTTGTTTAAGCCCTGCATCCTCTGCCAAATCAATCTCACGTGCCTGGATTTCTGTAACTTTACGTTGAGAAGACAACATATGAGTGGTCTCTGGAAGATGAAGAGGATGGTTATGCTCTTCATTAAACTCATTCACTTTATACTTTCCATCCACATAGGTGACTCCCAATCTCGCTTTACAATTTGTCCGAGTCTCAAGTCGAGGAGTGATAGTCAAATAATCTCTTCTATCTGCCATCCGAACACCCTCTTTAGAACAAACATATTTGTACGATGTTATGTGGCCTGTCTTTTTATTTTTGTTACAATAATGCTTTCGAACCCCAAATCCCAATCTTCCTCCATATTGAACCCAAAATAACCATGCATCATCCAAGCTTTCAAACTCCATACCAATTGTAGGCTTGAACTCAAAATCAGAAGTAATATCCATAAATACTGCAACATTAAATAAAAAAAATCAAATAATATACAATTAGAATTCTTAACAAATAGCAACAATGAAAACAAGAATCTGATAGCAAAACATGCCATGTTTTTGAGGTGGTGTTGTTTCATGTGTATTACTAATAAATAATTTCATAGACGTGAATGAAGATGTTGAAACAAACAATATAATGACATTAATAGTTCTAAAAATGGAGATAAACAAACTTATGAATTTTGATTGTTAGTAGAAATAATAGAAAATACAAATATGATTTTGAAATACCTCTATCTTGCACAAACAATTTTGGTATTCAGGGATTTTAGGAAACAGAGCACACGCTTCTTGAAAAAAAAAAGATGAACAGCCGTTTTGATTGTGTTTTCTGAAAACTGAAGTAATTTTTTTTTTTTTGGCGGAATAGTATACGTGTGGCGCCAAATAGAAGCAAAAATAAAATTAAAAAAAAAAAAGAAAAAGATAGAAACGGAAACGACGTCGTAGCGGCATAATATATTGTGCTGTGAAAAGTCAAAAAAATGAAACAAAAAACGATGTCGTATGTTGGCACAGCACGCTGTGCTGTGTTTATCACCCAGCAGAGGATCTCCTTCCCCTTGAGGGGGAGATGAATTGGGTCAACGAAACAGGCCAGAGAAATGGGTAGCCTGTGAATTAATTCGGGATGGGTAAATGGATCAACTCAATTTGGGTATGGATATATCCGTCTAAACCGTTTAGGTCTGCCTAACGGAAGTTTTTGCCTTAAAGTAGACAAATATTTCTGTTACATGTAAAAGATTATAACTTTGAAGTTTATTCACTAGACAGATTTGCTCGTACATTCTTGTATTGAATATTGAAATTTTCAAATTTAACTTAGTTTAATTAATAAAACCTATTAAATGTATTTGAATGAATTTTTACCGTACTAACTAGGATAGCTCAAGTGAGTTTTTATCTTTTTTGATTTTTTTTAATAACAAATATGATATTTCACTAACATTTATCAGTGTGATGATAAAAGTCTTAATTCACAACTATCTATGTTATTATTTGAGGATTTTCGTCAACTTTTATGTGAAATTTTTTAAATAAAAGTTTGGGTGTTGATATGTTTTTTAAGTAAATTTGGTTGATGGAATAAAAAATATACTGAGTCATACGTTATATCTTAAAATTGAGTAAAATCGAGAGTTAGAAGAAATCAAGATAGTGTCAACGGTGTAAAGAATATGGGATTGTGATGAGTCACATGGAAAAAGGTGGTACAAGTATGTGTAGATGTTTTGTTAGGGATGTCAATTTGGCCAACTTGTTAGGTTTAGGGCCAGTTATATTGAGCTGTGGATTAATCGATTTGGGTCAAATTAGTTGAGATTTTTTTTGGGCTAAAAAATCTATATCTATATCTATATATACTAAAAGGCAAAACCCCTTCCAAAAATATTTTCCCCCTAAAAAATACTTACCAAATATAAACCTACAATATATTAGGTAAGAAATATTAAATATGGTAACTATGAAGTAACTTATAATTAGTAAAAATTATTTTATTGGAATATATAAATAATCAATATTTCTCTTTATAAATAACTATTTGTGACGCCTTCATTTAGCCTTCCCAACTACGAGGCATGTTACAGTCGTGGATTATCGTTTTTTTTAACATTTTAAATAAACAGTGGAAGATTTAAATAAATTTTAAACCACATCTTTATATACATTCAAAAGGTGAAACTTAAACAAGTAAAACAGCCAAACTTGAAAGCATTTGAACAGGGGAAGGAAAAACATTTTCAGAAAACGGTGCAACGGTGTGTGATGTGTGATGGAGATATGCATGTGATGATGCATATCACAAGATCTACAAAATCTGTACAAATTCGGCTTCATCCTTTACACCACCACCTTTCCATCCTCGCTGATCAACCTGCGCGTTTTAGAAATAACACAAGGGGCTGAGTACAATTGTACCCAATGGAAACATGCCCAAAAATACAGTTTAAATATGAATGCTATGCAACTCACACAGATAAACACGAGGTTTTATTGAAATATACCGTGTTATCTAAAACATTTTCATTTGTGCGCACTATCTACAATGTTATCATATATGTTTATCATTGTGTAACTGGAAGCTGGTTCACTTCCAAGTTACGATGCACAGGTGGGAATGAATGAACCACTCGACCCACTGTCATCAAATTGTGCACAGGGTCTAAGTAACACACAACGTTGAAACACGATCGATATAAGAAAGAAAGAAACCCACATAGATTTATTCAACCTTATATCTTCCCCAAAACAACCCGAGCTCATAAACAAGTTAAGGTTGCTAGCCTTCAAACACAAATTAACAAGACTAGCTCAAGTACCATAAGGACTTGGTTCTCATCTCAGTAATCGAACTATCTGATGATAGCAGTCAACAGAGGAACAGATATATAACACAAAATATTTTATGCATAGCAATCAATTTAAAACAAATCATTTACTCATTTTAGAAACTGAGCACAAGGCTCGAAAAGGCATTTGTTTTTACTGAAAATAGTTCCCACCTGGAGTTAAGCTTTACTACCTAGATGCTTTCTCGTTAATTGTGTAGTTGAGCTCAATCCTTCCTTATCTCTTACTCTCCTTAAAAAATTATAATACACCACGAATTAGGATGGATAGACTAAGACAAACATCTATCTGACAACTTTCAGTCAAACAATCAATCTTGAAATCACTTTTCGAATCTAATTCCCACTTAGGAAATTCATTTGCTATTCATACTTCAATCATTTAAGTCGAGTCATTTAATTTCCAGCTCAAAGAACAAGATAAATCCATCATAGCTAACTTAATCAACCCAAACACACCCATATTTGCAACTTAATTACTTAACCATGCTTCGAACTCAACTTTAATTAAAATAAATTAATTCCCGACATTCGATTTCGTAATCCATTCTTGATCATGCTCATAATATGCTCTAATAGTCATAGAATAAGCTCATGCATAAAAAACGAGACGAATCGGATTGAAAACGGATGAAAAATGCAATATTCCGCCTCTGTGCACAATCGGCGACCCAGACTACATAAATGGTGATCGCCGTTCTCGTCTTGGGTCGCCGAACACGTCAGAAATTCCGAAGATTGGAATTTCGCCGACGGCGACCGCTCCTGCAACTTCGTTTTTTGTCCATTTTAATCACAACCAACATCAAATAAACACACTAGCATGTTCCTACAACCTCTAAGAACATGAAACATACATAAAAAATGAGAAAAATATCCAAAATCGATGAAACAAAAATCTGGAAATTGAAGCTCACCGACGGAACTTTCTTCTCCGGTGCAATCGGATTTCTTCAACCAAACTCGAGGTTCAGGGTGTCAAAATGTTCCCTATAATGAAAGGAACACAAATATATCAACCTTTCATCGAATCGAATTCATTTCATACGAGTTTCAAATCCGAATTGTAAAATTATCGTATTCTGACGGCCTACCTTTCTCAGCTCGTATCTTCTTCGTTACTCAATGACACGGTTCGTACTTGTGCTCTTTAGAATCCTCGCGAGACAAGCTTCACGGTGGTTGTGGTGGCGTCACCGGCAGTGACGACAATCGGCCGAAAAATCGTGAAATAGAGGCTGGCTGGGAAGGTGGTATACGGTGGTGGGGGTGTGTTTATTTGCCGTAACTTTCAGAAAATGAATTTTAATTCCCACTTTGTTTTTGTTTTGTATCCACAATCCATACACACCGCCTAAAAATCAATATGAGGTGTCCTTCAAAACCATGCATTTCTGCCACCTCATAATTATGTATTTTTTTTAATTTGTAATATATATATATATATATATATATATATATATATATAATTCCCTAAAATTCAAAATTTGATATCTCTCTTCACGAGTCTCGGAAAAATACACTGATCGATTTGTATTCTTCCATATTTTAATTCCAAGCATTTCCCTGCTCGGTTTAAGAAATGGACCTTCCGAGTGCAAGTTATGAATTTAAATGCAATATTATTATTCTCAATTAATAATTCGCTGCACTCGTCTTTCCTTTAAAATATTGTGACTACGCGGTCACTTATGTTTTCTCGAAACGAACCGATTGATATAATAATCGATATACTGACCCTCATATTTCATCGGGTATTTAATTTCTTCTCAAAAGCGAATAAATAAATAATTTACAAATAGAATATTCCTTTATTTAAAGTAAAAAAATATGGAAAGTGTATTACCATTTAGATTTATAATTAATTATTACCAAAAACATAATATTAATGCTCAATTCATCAGCCTAATTAAGTGGACAAATTTATGTAGGTTATAATTACACAATTGACGTTAATTAAGTGAAATGGTAAGTATAAATAGATAACCAATGTACAAGCTATGTTTGAAATTGATAAATCGTTTTTTGTTTTCTTAGATTTCATTTTTCATACATGTAGCATTATAATTGATGTATTCATGTATACATGTAAAGATATGGAATCTTTTATTTCACACACTTGAAAAGGGTACAATGTACACATATATATAGGGCTAAGTAAATCTAAAAGATACAAAGATATCTACAAGATACATAAAATATATGAATATATCTAACACCCCTCCCCCCACAAGCGAAGAAGTGGGGGAAGGCAACACTCGAAGCTTGGATCTGAAACCTTCAAACAGTGGGGGACCCAAACTCTTGGTGAAGATGTCGGCAACTTGAGATTCCGACGTCACAAATTCCGTGGCCAGGCGCTTGGAGTCGACTAACTCGCAAACAAAGTGGTAGTCGATGTCAATATGCTTCGATCGTTTATTGGAGACCGGGTTTTGAGTGAGAAAGATGGAGCTAGCATTATCCGAGAGAAGTAAAGGTATGCGGCTGGGCACAACATGTAGTTCGCGAAGGAGATTGGAGATCCAGACTAGCTCAGTGGCTGTATTCGCAATAGCACGGTACTCGGATTCACAACTGGATTGGGAGACCGTAGGTTGCTTCTTGGCGCTCCAGGATACAAGATTTGGTCCAAGGAAAATGGCGTAGCCGTAGGTGGAGCGACGAGTGTCAGTACAACGTGCCCAATCAGCATCCGAATAGCCAAGTAAAGTGAGAGAGCCACGAGAGAAGACAAGACCGTGGTTCAGGGTACCCTTAATGTAACGAAGTATCCTCTTTACGGCCTGAAAGTGATCAACTGTAGGAGTCTGTTGGAATTGGCTCACAGTATTTACGGAATAGGCAATATCCGGACGAGTGATGGTTAAATATTGCAAGGCTCCAACCAAAGATCGATAAAAGGTGGGATCGTCAAATGGATCACCGTCCTTTGTCAGCGAGATTCCAGGTGTAAGAGGCGTAGAGACGGGCTTTGCATCTAGTAGTTCAGCTCGCTTTAAGATATCTGTGGCGTACTTTATTTGGCATAGAAACAACCCATCCGAAGGATAAGAGACTTCTAATCCCAGAAAATACCCGAGCCGTCCAAGATCCTTTGTATTTAACTTACGATGTAGACGAGTAAGCACGAGAGACTCGGCGGCCAGCTGATTTCCTGTTACGATGATATCGTCCACATAAACTAATAAGTAGATAAGGATGGAATCCTAACAGAAGATGAATAGGGACGTGTCCGAAGCACTGAACAGAAAACCAAGAGATAGTAGAAAGCTGCGGAAACGTTGATACCAAGCCAAGGGAGCTTGGCGCAGGCCATATATGGCTTTCTTTAGACAGCAGACATAGTCCGGATGCCGAGAGTCGGCAAAACCAGGTGGCTGCTCCATATAAACTGTGGAGGAAAGAACATCGTTAAGAAAAGCATTTTTGATGTCCAGTTGGTGCAATGGCCAAGAGCGAAGGACGGCAATAGAGAGTAATTCTGATAGTAGCTGCTTTGACGACAGGACTGAATGTGTGAGTGAAGTCGAACCCAGGAAGCTGACTAAACCCTTGAGCAACGAGACGGGCATTGTATCGATCAACAGAGCCGTCCGCAAGATACTTAACCCGATAAACCCACTTCGAGCCGACGACATTGGAGTCTGGAGGTCGAGGGACAAGAACCCAAGTTTTGTTTGCATGAAGCGCAACCAATTCTTCATGCATAGCTGTGGTCCATGCCGGAATTTTCAGAGCAGATCTGATACCCCGAGGCTCAACCAAAGCAGTAGAAGCAGAAAAGACAGAAACACAATTTATATCAACAGGATATCGTGTTTTGAAAATACCAGATTTAGCCCTAGTATGCATGGCATGTGTGCGAACCGGAGGAGCTGCGGCAGGTGGTGGAGCGACGGGAGGAATGGTATCCACGGGTGGTGGAGGCTGTTCGACGGCTGGGGGAATAAGGGTGGTTTCAGGCTCTATATTTGGACATAGTGTGCACGGAGCTGGAGGTGAGGAAGTAGTAGAGATGGCCGGAACGATTGGTGTAGAGCTAGAGGCGGGATTGGAACCCAAAAAATCCGAAATGGCTAAGGAGGACGGAGAGGTAGGTACGCCGGTTGACGTGAAAGGAAAGAGACCTTCATCAAATTTGGCATTGCGGGTATTATAAATATGGGATGATGAGGGATCAAGACAACGGAATCCTTTGTTAGAGGAACTGTAACCTAGGAAGACGCATGGAAGGCTACGTGGTTGAAATTTGGTTTTGACATAATCTCGGAGACATGGGTATACTCGACAACCAAAGGGGCGAAAAGACTCGTAAGATGGTGGGCTATGGTAAATAAGTTCAAAGGGAGTTTTATTGTTGAGGAGAGATCTAGGGAGACGGTTTATAGTGTAGACGGCAGTACTAAAGGCGTCAACCCAGTAAGAAAGAGGCATGGAGGAGTGGAATAGGAGGGCAAGACCCATCTCGGTTATGTGACGATGCTTACGTTCGGCACGACCATTTTGAGCAGGAGTATAAGGGCAGGATATGAGATGGTGGATTCCCGACTTGGCGAACAAGGATTGCAGGCGGTTGTTGGTGAATTTCGTTCCTCCGTCACTCTGAAACTGTTTAATCTTACAAGAAAACTGAGTTTCAACCAATGCTTTAAAGTGAGCAAATACATCAAAGAAATCAGACTTGGCATGTAACGGATAAAACCAGGAGAAACGAGAGAAGTCATCTATGAAAACTGCATAAAATCGATATCCAGAAATAGAGACAATAGGAGCAGGACCCCACAAATCACAGTGAATTAAATCCAGTACATGCAAAGCACGTTTATGAGAAGAAGAAAACGGTAAATGACTGGTTTTTGCAAGTTGACAAGCATTGCAAATGTCAGGTTTGGGAAGCAAAGCAGAAATAGAAACTAAATTCAAACGAACGTAATAAAGCTATAGTCGCCGCAGCCGGATGCCCAAGACGAGAGTGTCATAACTCAAATGAAGCATGAGGAGGCTTCACCGAGACAGTCAGAGCTGATGGTGGAGATCCGAGCACATAAAGACCACGATCACGGCTGCCTACCGCAAGAGTTTGACCTGTGTCGTGATGCTGAATATGAAAACCACCATTAGTAAATAGAACTCGAACAGGATTATCACTGCATAACTTGCTGACAGAAAGTAAATTCTTTGTAATGCTCGGAACAACAAGAATATTAGATAAGCGAATAGAACCAGATAAGAGAGAAGAGCCAGTGTGAGTAATTAATAACCGATCACCATTACCGACAGTCACTTTGTCAGACCCAGTATATTCGGAAACATCATCGAGATTAGCTGAGTCGGCAGTGATGTGAGCCGAGGCACCTGTGTTGAGATACCAGTCAGAGACATCGGGCTGCGTTATAGAGCAGGTGGCAGCAAACGCGTCCGCCAGATGCGCTGTAGGAGGTGGCCGACATGATCTGTCAAACGAACGGTTGAACCGCTTCGAACAATCAAAGGCATCGTGATTGTTATCATGGCAGAAGTAGCACCATGGTCGATGACGGTTGTTATTGTTGCGTCGACGATTGTTGTTGTTGTGGCTTGACTGAGATTTACCACGGCCGGCTGTGGGTTGCGAGTTACGACCATTGTGAGAGGAGGTGAAGGCAACCGGTTGAGCGGCAGAAGAGGAGTCGGCCGATTTCATGAAGAGTTCGTGGCTAACGGCGCGAGCAAGGATTGTATCAAAATCAGGAAGAGGCTCGATCGCAAATTGGGCGGTGGTGAAAGAAGCAAATGCCGATCCTAACCCACGTAAGAACCAGTGAGTTTTGTCCACCGCGTCAATGGATCGTCCGATGGCAGAGAGTTGATCGCAGAGAGACTTATACCGCAGCCCGTATTCCGCGACGGAGGCATCGCCGCGTTTGATAGAGAGAAGATCGTCCTTGAGGCTGAGTTCACGAGCCTTGGACGAATGACTATACGAACGAGAGAGTGCAGACCACACCTCGTAGGAAGAACGGCATCCGATGATAGTCACCATGGATTCTTCTGTCAGAGTGGAAACCAGAAAGAGTTTGATAAGTTGATCCTGCGAGAACCACTTTGTGTATGCTGGATTGGCCGAGGAGCGCCCAGCGGCATCAGCGATTTCGCGCGGCGGAGCGGGACGTGAGCCATCCACATACGGTAGAAAATGTTGAGTGATGAGGAGGGGCTCGATCTGTGCATGCCACAATAAATAATTGGTGGAGGTGAGTTTGATATTCACCATGTGGATCATGGTTGATAGAGGGAGGGTGGGAATATCAAGATCCGGAAGAGGCGCAGCCATGGCGACGAGTGACGAAAAACGGCGAGAATTAGGGTGGGAAAGAATTAGGGTTTCGTCAGATTAGGCTGATACCATGTAAAGATATGGAATTTTTTATTTCACACACTTTAAAAGGGTACAATGTACATATATATATAGGGCTAAGTAAATCTAAAAGATACAAAGATATCTACAAGATACATAAAATATATGAATATATCTAACAATACATATATTGTTCATTATTTTTGTTGTATTATTTTTTATTTGTAGATTTTGAATCTAGAATAGATTGTCGTAGAATGCTAATGATTAGTATCAATAGTGATTTTAGGGTTCGTAGTTGCAAGCACAAAAACTCAATAATTTAGTGTCCAACAAATTGATTACATCGTGAAGATAATCGAGATCGTCACCAAAATCACTAACGCTGCAAATAGAGCTTAAAGAAAAAAAGGTATGCATGTTAGAGCGAAGATTTGATTCTTGAAATTACAATGGCTCTTGCCATTTATCTCACTTGCCCAAAACTCAGGTGAAATATTTATTATATTTTCTAACAAATAATTTTTATAAATAAATTATAGTACAATTTTATCTCATATAGTGAAAAAATAATTGAAATTATTGTATATTTGATTTTAATATATATATATTTTTTTTGTATTTGTTAGAGTGCCTATCTATGTATCATTTTTTAGTTTTTATTATTATATGGATGATTGCTCCCTGCAAATGATGTATTTAAATTGATTCCATTTACATAAAGGGTGATTTTTTTTTCTTTTTGATTTTATCAAATATTGAAGCGAGTTGAATATAATGATCATTCAGAAATCAAATTCAATAGTTGATTATATGTATTAGATGTGATTAAACCATTCTTACAACTTCTCACAATCTTATGGTGTACAATTTTATTTTTTTCTAATGAAAATATTTATACAAGTAATTTATGCATAATTTATAATTTAAACATGTTATTTTATTTTTAGCGATTGCTTCACCAAATGTTTTTATATAATTAATTTTATAAATCTTATTAACTAGAATACATATTTTATTTAAAAGGCGCAATTAGTTAATATGAAATATATATGGATTTACAAATCTTAAAGTAAATTCAATTAGATGACTAAAGGATAGTGCTACCCAATGATTTCCTCCTTAAAATCAAATAATAAAATTATATTCAATTAATATGTTTCCTCTTATATTTTAATCAATAAATAAATAATTTTGACAAAAACTAAAAATTCGTTTTAATCATATATTAAATCTAAACCATTCTCAAAATTATGCGAACTCATATAATTAGTAATAAGATTAATTTCATGAACCTTAAAAATTGAGATCAATTATATATGGCAAAGTCTCAGATGAGACGGTCTCATCATTTTTATTGTGAGACGAATTTAATGAAATGATGTATTTTTTTATTGCAAATGATGTTTCACCATTTTTATTGTAATACGAGTTTAATGAAATGATGTATTTCTTTATTGTAAATGATGTATTTCTTTGTTGCAAATAATGTAATTCTTAAAAATGAAATGATGTATTTAACTTATTAAATGATGTATTAAGGTCTATTTCACAATAAAAAAATAGTGAGACCTTCTCTCAGGAGACCAACTCATTATATATTGGTTAGATACAATTAAATATAAACTGGAAGAATTGTCTCACTTTCATTTATGATAATTTAATTTGTTCAAGAGTTGGTCTCCTGAGAGACGGTCTCACTATTTTTTTTATTGTGAGACGGATCTTAATACATCATTTCAATAAGTTAAATACATCATTTCATTTTTAAGAATTACATTATTTGCAACAAAGAAATACATCATTTGCAATAAAGAAATACATCATTTCATTAAACTAATATCACAATAAAAATAGTGAAACATCATTTGCAATAAAGAAATACATCATTTCATTAAATTTGTCTCACAATAAAAATGATGAGACCGTCTCATCTGAGACTTTGCCATTGTTCAATTAATTAGTTCAAAAGCTAAAATTTAAGTAATATGCTCTATTGATTGAATAAAAGATTCAGAAATTATGTAAAATTAATTTTGAATTGAATAGCTATTTTCGAAAAACTTTTCTAATCATACTATAAGCGGACCTTGAGAGACTGAACATAAAATTACTCGTGTATATATGGTTGATGAACATAACACTCTTGAAGAAATAACATGATGTGAATAACGTTTACTTTTGTTAGATTAGTTATGACTATAAGCAAGTTTATTAGGTGTGTGTTGTTGGATATATGTACATATTGAAGTTCATTTAAAAAACATAATATAATGTAAGTTATTACGCATATTACCATATATAAAGGTGGGGATGTATCATTCCAATCAGTTTGACAAAAGGGCTTGCTCATATATATTTAACCACTATTTGAAAAAAAAGAATTATTATCATTTTTATAAAATATTATTAATCTAGAATTTTGAATACAATAATATTATAATATATAAAAGAACAATCTGATGCAATCGAATGAAATGGTGCTTAGAATATTATTTTTATCGAGAAATAATTGCGCTAATATGACATTATGTGATGGTGAATCAATGTCATGTAATACTAAATGTATGAGTCGATGCATGATAAATTTTCTTAAGATAACTAAAATTAGGTTTATAATCTATAAAAGAATCTTGAGATATATATATATTCTTCTAATTGGTAAAAGATAGGGATATATTTCCTTAATAATAATATTACCAAATATGTCATTCTATCAAATTAGTCAATCAACTTAAGTGTTATTCTAATAAGCATTTTATTAGCATTCACGTTTTTTATATATAAATTTATGCATGTTATTTAAATCTAGCCATTATAAATATGTCATACAATCACTATTTTGTAGGAATTCCAATTTTAATAAGAAACTGTTATTACGACGAAAAAGGCGGGTTAATATAAAAAAAAATAGTAAAATATTGAAACTCATGGTTAAATCAAATGGCTTGCAATTTTTTATCCGATCCGATAATCCGACACGAATCCGCACGATAATAACGGATACGGATTGAGGTATATCGAATATGGATCCTTATCGGATCGACACGATAAGAACACAAAAATTTCGGATCGGATTCGGATTGGATACGGATCTGATTGGATAATACATTAAATGGATTGGATTCGGATCGGATACGGATATCCATTAATAAATTAATAAAAAATATTTATTTTTTAAATATATTAATTAATTAATTGATTTTGATATATTAATATAGATTTAGAGTTTTTTCAAAAATTCAAATCTCTTGGTTCTTCATTGGTCGTGTTTCATTTTATTAATTCACCACCAAAAAATGTATTTATTTATCTATTCATTATATTTTTTAATATTTATTTTCTTCTACTATCAAAATTTAATAACTTTCTTTTTTTCGCAACTTCAAGTTTTCAATTAAATTGTATCAACATATTAAGTAATTGGTGAGATCTTAAATTTTAATGATGATGAAAGTAATGTAGATTTTCTCATTCATTGTCTCAACTCTTTCAATTTCACCATGATAGGTTAATGGTATTTATTATAATTTATTTTATTCATTATAAATCTTAAAATTTAAATTAATATTTTTCTCTATCAAAATTGCAAGTGGAGTATTGACGACTAAGGTGACAGATTGATCAGTATTTAGAAATGAGCATGTTTGACCACTAGAATTTGAATTTCAAACTTATCTATGTATCTTGAAATATTTGAGTGAAGATTTTAATTTCAAATGAAGTTGCAGTTTTATTTATTTAATTATCAAACACATTATTTGAATAATCAAATATGAATATTTTGTATTATCTTATCAAATTTTTATTGGATTATAATTGTGTTTATTGAAACAGATTCTTGTTGAATTAAAACGATTTGGATTCTTATCGGATCTTTATCGGATCGGATACATAATGGATCATTCGGATTGGATACTTATTGGATCCTTAACGGATACGGATCGGATACGTGCGGATACGGATTTGAGCTTAACGGATCGGATACGGAAACGGATTTTGATTCTTCTTAACGAATCAGATACGGATTTGACCTTAACGGATCGGATCAATAACAGATTGACACGATAAGAATCCAATCCGCACGAATTGCCACCCCAAAGTTAAATGTTCAAGTGTCGATGTAATAGAAAATGAGTCAACAAAAAATATGGTATTTTCAATTTTCTTTATGTAAATAACGCATATGGTTGGTATATAAATTGTTGATGACAATGACAAATGAAGGATTTGAGGTTTTTTGTAACGCCCCCAACTGACCTTCCCTGATTTGGGGTCGTGTTATATTGATGTTCAGGTTTTTGTCAAACATTTTCTCATTTAAACAAAGCGAAAGACTTGTATAAATTGAAAAGATGTATTTAAATACAAAAGAGATCATGCTTTGAGTCTACAGTTTTAAGGAAACAACATTTAAAATAATAAACGGTTCAAATGGGAATGAAAGAACAGAGCGTGTAGCAGCGTGTGTGTAACGTGGCGGAGATATGCATATGAAGATGCATATATCAGGATCTATGGATTTCAGAACTCTTCACTTCGCCTGTTTACACCCCTGGACTCCCATCCGTGTTGGTCAACCTACGTATTTTAGAAACAATACGAGGGGCTGAGTACTAATGTACCCAATGAGAAACATGCCCGAAAATATACATTATATAAGAGAACATGCTATGCAACTCACACAGATAGACACGGAGTTTTGTTGAAAAGAGTCGTGCTATCTAAAACATTTTATTTTTGCACGCTATTTTACATGTTATTATATCTGTTTCGGTGTTGTAACTGGAAGTTGGCCGACTTCCAAGTTACGATGATCAGTTAGGAATGCAATATACACTCAACCTACTGTCATCTAAGGGCACTAGTCTCAGCATTTTACCCTTGAGACCCGATTGTTTAACTACCACTGGATCCAAAAACACGTGGGGGCTTTTCACCCCACTTCATAAAATATGTGGGGACTGTACACCCCACTTCACAAATTGTGGGGGCTGTTCACCCCACTTCACAGTATGTGGGGGCTTTTCACCCCACTTCAAACTTAATGAGTTCTAGCACAGTACCATCCTGGTTCTAAACTCATTAGTATAACTCTTTGCCGATGGGAATCGACATAGGACAGATATAACAGCACAAAACATGCATAGCATCACATTTTAACACATTTTTGAAAAGGAAACACACGTTTGCTTTTATACTTAAATAGTTTCCCACCTGGTCTTTGGCTTTAGGTACAGATGCTTTTCCTCTAACTGAGCTTATCCTTTCTCTGACTTTCAACCTCCTACAATAAATCGGGAATGACTAATGTAAGGACAGACGATTCTAGGACACAACGAACTCAACAACTCAACATTCGATCAACTTAATCATCTTTCCTTGATCCAAACCATCGACAAAATTACATAAATACGCATGCTTTAACTCTTAACATGCTCCTAATAACATAATATAAGTTCATGAATTGAATAAGGTTTGAAACAATTCAGAATCGGAGTGAATACACAAAACTGGACAAACTCTCTCTCTGTCTCGACCGAGACAAACCATCTCGGTCGAGATGTCAATCTCGACCGAGACACAACCATCTCGATCGAGATGCCTGCCTCGACCGAGGTCCGTGATGGGTTTTGTATACTGAAAGCATTTATTATAATGAGTATACAACTGTTTATTTCTCCTATCTATTAACAATCGTACATGTATGAACAATGGTATCCTCTTGTCTCACCGATAGGGACGATCATACGGCGTGTTGTAGATCGCAGAAGACAGTATGATCACTTGACCTAGTGAGACATAAACCTGATCACAGCCGAGATGGCGTATGAGGATACGTTTGTCTGGATGGCTGTGGCATTGTCGGAGTAAGTAGTCTGTCTTGGTTACTTGACATGCTGGTACGCAGAGGTGGCGTATTGATGGACCGCAGTGAGATGTATTCATCTGTCTGACATCAGCGAATACAAGATCTCGTTATATTGATTGAGTCCAAACCCTAACGAAGGTTCAGGGGTTTGCACGGGTTGACTGCACGGGTTGACTGTTGCTTTGACTTGCCCATGGTGGAGAGCCTAAGTAACGTGCTCGTATATCCGCATCTTGAGTAACAGCAGTTCATGTAGTACCGCCTGAGACTGGGTTTAGGTAACCATATCCGAGTAATAGGATGGGGACATTCCCTGAGGAGCTCAATGACATTCATCGTGCCAAAGTCCTGCAGGCTGATTAAGTTCAGGCACGCGTGATAAGGATTGAGTGGTACTACTCAGGAATAATAAGATATTAATTAATTGTAGTTAGTGCTTGTCAGAGGCTCCGATTAATTAATGAATGTCCGGTAACCTTAAATATGGGGATTCTCAATTAATGTAGCCCGTTCTCATAACGTGGTAATAAAGGGGTAGGTCAGTATTAATTCTGTGGTGAAAAGAATTAATATTAATTAATTAATTGTGTCCTGGGTTGTGGACATGGGAATTAATTAATTTATAGGCCCACTTTATTATTTGCATTAGGTCCCAGATCTGGCCCAAATAAATATGCTGAATTGAGCCCAGGAGCCCATTAGGGTTGTAAACCCTAGGTCTATAAATAGACAGCTCTCTCTCATAAGTTGTAACACAGTTGAAAAACCCTAAACCTAGAGAGAGAGAGAGTGGGCGCCGATCTTGAAAGAGAGAGGAGGAGAATTTCGATTCTGGTCCTTCTCAAACCACAGAACTACGGAGTCCTCACCAGTAGTAGATCTGAACAGCATTGGGATACAGATCTGAAGACCTGATCTGGAGAGCATAATTCTATTTTCTTTTCTTTCTTTATTTTTGAATTTATCTAGAAATTAGAGTTCTAATTTCTGTTTCCGCAGATAAAATCGAATTGCGTGGTTGAATTAAAGTTGGAAATTCAAACGCAAAAGATCGGATCAGATTCGACGGAATTACGGTAATCCCTCAATCCACAAATTTGAGTATTAAATTCATAGGAGCATGCTAGGGTTTATTATGTATTTAATTGTGCACAATACCCATAAATCGATCTGGTTCAAATTGGTTTTGGTGATTTGGTTCACGGAAAAACCCTACAATTGGTATCAGAGCCAGGTTTTTGATTTATGGCTCTTTTGTGCATAATTGAATTCAGTATGCATGTATGAATTTATTGTTTTGTGGATGTTGGTTTTTGTTCCTCGTGGCAACCCGTGTAATTCAGCCTGCGGTGGTTTATCCGTGTAGGGCTGAATTAATTTTGTAAAATCACGAGAAAATTCGTGATTAGTGTAGATTTTGAAAAATTGTAATAGAATAGATTCTGTAATTTTATTTTTCAAAATTATTTAATTGGACGGGTCGAGGACGAAGAACGAAGATGGAGCCGACGTAGGGCCAACGGAGGACACGACGGCGCGGTAGGTGCGCGGCCGTGCTGGGCGAGCAGCGCGCGCGAGCAGCGGCCAGCCACGATGCGCGGTCTGCGTGCGGGACAGGGCTGCGGGAGCGCGCGCGTGCGCACGGCGATGCAGGGCGGCGGCGGTGGCGGTTGGCCGGCGGCAGCGGTGGTGGTCGTCGTCGGCTGATGCTGTCCCGTCGCGATGGGTTGTGATTTGGTGATTTGTACAATCCTGTGTAAACCCTAGGGTTTGCATTAGAGTTAGGGCAAATCATCAGATCACGAAGGCCTAAATCCCAAAATATTTGGTGAATCATGATTTGGAGGCCCTAGAAGATTTGAGAATATTTGTATCTATCCAAATAGATTCAAATTTTAAATTGTAATTTATTTTTCTATTTTGTGGGGCCACGAGGAATTTTTTTTGCCTTAATTGTCCTCGTATGATATGTGATTTATTATGTGCGCAATTAAGCATGTGTAGATAATAGGAAAAGCATGATTTATCGCTTTTTATAATTTACAGTTTTCCAAGCATGCTTATGTGATTAATTTCTTTGGATTATATTTTAGGAATTTTTGGGCTTGTTTAATTACATGCAAAAATTTGGAAAATATAATAACAAAGAAATTATATGTGCGCATATAAGAAACCTTTTAAAAGAAAAATACTAAGCAGATTTTTTAAAATCAATAGACCTCCACAAAGCGGTCCTAGGCTGTAAGTGTATCTCTCGGTCTAGTAAACGTCTACGAGTGTAGCTTGCTAGTTCCTAGAGGTGCATGGTTCTCGACAAATAATTTAAATCATGTGAATAGTGGGAGGGTTTTGCGTAAACGTCTACGAGTGTAGCTTGCGTAAATCTCTTTCACAAGTATTCTAGGATTGATTTAAATTATAGATAACAAAAGCTTTAAGGGTTGTGAGGTATGGTTACGTGCCATGCTAAACTGTCTCTTTTGGCCGGAGTTAAATTTGTGGTTAATTGCTTAGAAGCATCTTAGAATATAATGCAAGAATTGCATCCCTGTTCTTGAGAGATGGCTTGGTCTAAGGGTTTCACTAATTATTAATTTCTAGTGTCAAAAGCATCCTGACATGGTAGTGAAATTAAATGGATTGGGGCTTAAAACCCGTAGTTCTAGTTGAGGATGACATCGTAAACGTCTACGAGTGTAGCTTGCGGTGGGAACTCTTGGGAAATTAGTGGAAAACATTTGTATTTGATTTATTAAAAGGTTTTCAATGCATTTGTTTTCGATGTTCTACGTGTATGTTCTTATTTAAGATTCTTTATTGTTTCAGATATGTCTATGTCTACTGTCGATCATTTACTTGCTCTCAATCCTCTAACTGGTCCAAACTTCCCTGAATGGAGTTTTTGCATCAAACACGTCCTTTATCTGAAAAATCAAGCATACGTTCTTTTTATGGATCTATTTTTGCGTATTCGTCATAAGGTCTGCAAACTTGAGCTTGAATTTTATGAAAGATGGGAGGACGCTGATGATTTCGCCTTCTGGCTCATTACGGGTTCTCTATCTAGAGAATTAAGGCACAAGTATGAGTACCTCGAAAGGGCTGGAGAGATCTGGAAGGAACTCTCGACAACCTATGGCAACGTGGAGCGAACTATCAACTATAAGCTTGTGCATGAACTTTTGTGCAAGAAGATGGTTGAAGATAGTTCGGTGACGGAGCACATGATGTCTATGATTGATCTCATGAGACAGTTCACTGTGTGGGGTGGTAATATCAGTGCGCAAGGCGAGAATGATATCATCCTGAACTTTCTTCCTGAATCATTTTATGACTTTAAGGTGGTTGCTGCTGCAAGGGGAAAGTATGCTCTACATGAGCTGCTTGAGGACCTTGTGGTAGAGCAATCTTCCATGCGAGCACGGATGCCTGTTCTGACTGCTTCTAGCACTGGTTTGATAACCTCTAAGGTTGGAGATGATGGTGCTGAAAGCAAGCTCAGGAAAGCAGTCAGTGAAAGCAAGTCAATGAAGGTGAAGAGGGTTAAAGTCACTCCAAAGAAGAAGAGGTGTGCTGGATGCGGAAATGTGGATTGTCCGAATGCTAAGGGACAAGGTACGTCATTTGAATTTGTAACGGAAACATGTTTAGCATCGGTTTCTACTCATTCGTGGGTAGTGGATATTGGAGCTACTGATCATGTTTGTTACATTTTGCAGGGGTTCACACCGAGACGGGTGCTGAAGAATGACGAGGTTACCATCTCAATGGGGAACGCAACACAAGTGAGTGCAGCTGCCATTGGAGATTTCACCTTGTACTTTGATGATTCTGTTTTAACTTTGAGAGATGTTTTGTACGTGCCGGATTTTCGGCGAAACCTTATTTCAGTTTCCAAACTTTATGTTGATGGATATTCAGTTATTTTTGTAAGTGGTGTTTCAATCATTGGCAATAATGGTGTTATCTGTCGTGGGATGCTGAATAATTCTCCCTAAGTCTTCCGCAAGTATTGCATGTAATTTATCCGTAATTGATAATCCTAGAAAGAGAAAACTTACTTCTTCTGATGAGGATCTTACATATCTCTGGCACTTGAGACTTGGAAACATCAGCTTGAAGCGGATTCAGAGACTTGCAGATGACGGTACATTGGACTTAGTCCGGGCTGTACCTTATCAAGTCTGCGAATCCTGCATCGAGGGCAAGATGTCAACTAGGCCTTTCAAGGCTAGTCAGTCTCAAGCAGAGGAAGTGTTGGAATTGATCCATTCTGACTTATGTGGACCGATGTCCACGCAGGCTCGTGGAGGGTAAGAGTACTTCGTCACTTTCATTGACGATTACTCAAGGTACGGATACGTTTACCTGCTTCGCTACAAGTCTGAATGCTTTGAGAAATTCAATGAGTTCAAGGCTGAAGTAGAAAAGAAGGTCGAGAAAACTATCAAGTCACTGCGATCTGACCGCAGTGGCGAATACCTCGATAACGAGTTCCTGCAATATTTGTTAGAAAATGGGATTACATCCCAGTGGACTAAACCGGGTACTCCCCAGCAAAACGGTGTAGCTGAAAGAAGAAATAGGACTCTTCTAGAGATGGTAAGATCAATGACGAGTTATGCAAACTTACCAATTTCGTTTTGGGGCTACGCATTAGAGACAGCAGCTTACGTGCTTAATGTGGTGCCTTCCAAATCAGTTCCTAAGACGCCTTCTGAGCTCTTCCTTGGTCGCAAACCCAGTTTGTGCAAGTTTAGAGTATGGGGCTATCCGGCACACGTACTGTCGAAGGAACCTGATAAGTTAGAAAGCAGGTCAAAAGTAATGTTGTTCATAGGGTATCCCAGGCAAACGAAAGGTGGTTACTTTTACTGTCCTGAGAGTCAAAGAGTCGTTGTTAGCACCAACGCTAGATTCTTGGAGGACGAGTATGTGAGTAATCACAAGTCAAGGAGTGATATCGTTCTTCAACAAATTGAGAACGAGGATGCAATTCCAAGGGAAGGGGAACGTGTAGATGTGGGCGCACCCGTGAGAGGCACACACCACAGACACGTTCTTCAGTGCAAGGTGCAGGACCACAAGTTACTGCACCTACTACTGACATGGCACCGATGCCTCGTCGTAGTGGGAGAGTTATTTTCCAGCCGGAAAGATACATGTTCGTGGGTGAGTCTTCGGACTTGAGCCCGGAAGACGGACATGAGCACTCTGACCCACTAACTTACGAAGAGGCAGTGCAGGACAAGGATGTTGCCAAATGGCGTGTCGCCATGGATTCTGAAATTGGATCCATAACTGCTATGGTTGTATACCAGAAAACTGATTTGCCGGATAGCTTTAGGGCCATAGGGTGCAAATTGGTATACAAGAGAAAGAAAGGGGCGGATGGAAAGATCACGACTTTTAAAGCCAGGCTGGTGGCAAAGGATTATAGTCAGAAAGAGGGCATTGACTATGATGAAACCTTTTCACCCGTAGCCATGCTCAAATCCATCCGGATACTCCTTGCCATAGCTGCACATATGGACCTCGAGATCTGGCAGATGGATGTCAAAATGTGGTAATAAAGGGGTAGGTCAGTATTAATTCTGTGGTGAAAAAGAATTAATATTAATTAATTAATTGTGTCCTGGGTTGTGGACATGGGAATTAATTAATTTATAGGTCCACTTTATTATTTGCATTAGGTCCCAGGTTTGGCCCAAATAAATATGCTGAATTGAGCCCAGAAGCCCATTAAGGTTTACAACCCTAGGTCTATAAATAGACAGCTCTCTCTCATTAGTTGTAACACAGTTGAAAAACCCTAAACCTAGAGAGAGAGAGAGTGGGCGCCGATCTTGAAAGAGAGAGGAGGAGAATTTCGATTCTGGTCCTTCTCAAACCACAGAACTACGGAGTCCTCACCAGTAGTAGATCTGAACAGCATTGGGATACAGATCTGAAGATCTGATCTGGAGAACATAATTCTATTTTCTTTTCTTTCTTTATTTTCTAATTTATCTAGAAATTAGAGTTCTAATTTCTGTTTCCGCAGATAAAATCGAATTGCGTGGTTGAATTAAAGTTGGAAATTCAAACGCAAAAGATCGGATCAGACTCGACGGAACTACGGTAATCCCTCAATTCACAAATCTGAGTATTAAATTCATATGAGCATGCAAGAGTTTATTATGTATTTTATTGTGCACAATACCCATAAATCGATCCGGTTCAAATTGGTTTTGGTGATTCGGTTCACGGGAAAACCCTACAGTCCAGTCTATCTCGGTCGATATGTCTGTGTCGATCGAGATCACTCCATCTCGGTCGAGGTACACATCTTGACCGTTCTCAACCATTTCGACCAGTTTGCCAACTTCGACCGATATCAATCTATCCCGGGGAAGACTCTCATCTCGACCGAGTTCGCTCCATCTCGACTGAAACAAACATTTTGACCGAGACGAGCTGTCTCGACCGAGATGAGACCCATCTCGGTCGAAATGGATCGTCTTCTCCGGCAATTCGCACAACGGCCCTGCATACTCCATCTAGGCCATTCCTGCCATCAAAACTCACATGCAATCGAATATCTAACATTCCTAGACACCCTAGAACACGAATAAAGCATCTAAACTCAATTTAAATGCAAGAAACGGGGTCAAACGGAGGCTCACCGGAAAATGAAGGTTTCCAGCGACGGCGTGCGGTTTCCGACGATAAACTTTGACCTTCAGGGTACCAACGTGCTCTCTACACGATGAGGAATACAATACAATCAATCAAATTTGGTTCTACAGCCAAATTAACAAGTTTCTAACCTCCAAACACAATTTCAAAACATGAAAACCACCTCACCTTCTCTCTACAATTTCTCCTTCAATTCTCCACTCCACGGCGCCCACCTTAGCTCTTTAGAAAGCTGGGAAGACAAGCTACACGATGGTGGTGGTCTCACGGTCTGGAGTGGCTGGAGTCGGCCATAAATTGGCCGGGAAGATGGCAGATGAGGGTTTGGGGTGGAGATGGAATGTTCTCACTAAAACTCTCTCTCTCTAGCTAAAATATGGTGGATGAGTGAGGAATGAAATATATATCCTCTATATATTTGATCTCAAATATAATTTCTCCCCCTCACATGATTTATAATTTGCTTATATATATATATATTCATTTCATAATAATAATTCTCCATCTCTTCAATATAAGTATAAATGTATCAATATACACATATATATATACATAATTCAAATACCCATTTCCATAATTAATGTATTATTCCACCTTATTCCATCATAATAAGCATTCCAAAATTAATTGCTTCATCCTTGAATTAAATCTAGATTATTACTTGATGACTATCCCAATTACATTCATACACTAAATTGAGGGAAAAATCTCTTTATTAATATCAATTAAGCAATACAAGAGCTTAGCTAAGCATGGGGTATTACATCCCCTCACCCTTATTAAAATTTCGTCCCAAAATTTACAATGCTTCAAAAAGCTCAGGGTACTTCTCTTTCATCTGGTTCTCTAGCTCCCATGTTGCTTCTTCACGCCCATGGTGACTCCACAGCACCTTCACGAGCGGATTCGACTTATTCCTGAGCTCCTGAATCTTACGGTCCAAAATAGCTTCCGGTCGTTCTTCATATTGTAAATCCGGACTCAAAACCACTTCCTCATGGCAAATCACGTGCCTAGGATCATATACATACTTTCTCAGCTTAGATACGTGAAACACACTATGAACATTTCCCATATTCGGGGGTAGTGCTAATCTGTATGCCACCGGACCAATGCGCTCTAGAATTTCATAAGGTCCCACATAGCGTGGTCTCAGTTTACCTTTCACTCCAAAAAGCTCTATTCCCCTGGAAGGCGAGACTTTAAGAAATACCTTATCCCCTACTTCAAAACATAACTCAGCCCTCCTTGAGTCGGCATAGGACTTCTGCCTACTCTGAGCTTCTTTGATCCTCTCACGGATCTGACGGACTATCTCAATCATCTCGCTCACAGTGTCAGGTCCAATCACTTTTCGTTCTCCTACCTCGTCCCAGTACAAAGGTGAACAACACTTCCTTCCATATAACGCTTCATAGGGAGCCATTCCGATTGTTGTCTGGTAAATGTTATTGTAAGCGAACTCAATCAAAGGCAAAATCAGCTCCCAACTGCCTCCTTGATCTATAACCACTGTTCTCAACATGTCTTCGAGAGTTTGAATGGTCCTCTCGGATGGACCATCTGACTGAGGGTGAAACACCGTGCTGAAATTCAAGCGAGTCCCCAACTCCTGTTGTAAGCTCATCAAAAAACGAGATGTAAACTTTGCATCTCTGTCAGACGTAATAGATTTTGGCATTCTGTGCAGTCTGACTATCTCTCGGACATAAATCTGAGCCAATTTATCTGATCCATAGTTCATTTTAATCGGTAAAAAGTGAGCACTCTTTGTCAGACGATCCACTATGACCCATATCACTGTGTTCCCTTTTTGTGACCTTGGCAATCCAGTCACAAAGTCCATAGTGATATGTTTCCATTTCCACTCAGGAATGTCTAACGGCTGCAAATTCCCATACAGTCGCTGATGTAACGCCTTAACTTGCTGACATACTAGACATTTCTCCACATACAAGGCTACATCCTTCTTCATACCATCCCACTAGTACTTGGTTTTCAAATCTTGATACATTTTAGTACTTCCTGGGTGAGTGGTATACGGCGTATCATGAGCCTCACACAATATCTCATTTCTCAATTCCTCGCTGTTTGGCACTAAGATTCTGTCTCTGAATAGTAGTGCACTATCAGGTGCCTCCCGATATTCTCCCACTGGCTTGATTCTCAACTTCTGGTGCAGCTTCTCAATTTTTGCGTCTCCTCTCTATGCCTCAATGATTCTTTCCCTTAAATCTGGCACCACACTCAAAGCTGCTACTTCCCACTTCTTCCTTTCTGAAGGCGATGTTACTTCTAGATAAAGTTTCTCAAACTCTTTGATCAAACTGATTTCTCTTATAAGCATGCAACCTAGTTGAGCTTCTCCTTTCCTGCTCAAGGCATCAGCCACTGAATTAGCTTTGCCTCGGTGATAATTTAACGTCAAATCGTAATCATTCACGAGTTCTAACCATCTTCTCTGCCTCATATTCAGATTCTTTTGTTCAAAGAAATACTTCAAACTCTTATGATCAGTGAATATGGCACACTTCACCCCATAGAGATAATGTCTCTAGATCTTTAGCGCATGGATTACGGCCGCTAACTCTAAATCATGAGTCGGATAATTCACCTCATGCGGCCTTAACTGCCTAGACGCATAAGCTATCATCTTCCTGTCTTGCATCAATACACAACCTAGCCCATTCTTAGATGCATCAGTGTAAACCTCAAAGTTCTTGTCTGATTCTGGCACTGCTAGGACTGACACGGTTGTTAATAGTTGTTTCAACTTTTGAAAGCTCTCTTCACATTCCTCCGTCCAGATAAACTTCACACCCTTCTGAAGCAACTGCGTCATCGGCTTCACAATCTTTGAGAAGCCCTCGATGAATCTCCTATAGTATCCTGCCAATCCAAGGAAGCTACGAATCTCATTCGGCGTCGTTAGTGATTTCCAGTCTATCACCGTCTGAATCTTGGCTGGATCTACTTTAATTCCGTCAGCCGACACAATGTGACCCAAGAACGTCACTTCTCTCAACCAAAATCCGCACTTGCTGAACTTCGCATACAGCTTCTCATCCCTCAAGGTCTGTAACACCGTTCTTAGATGTTGTTCATGCTCTACTTCGCTCTTCGAGTATATTAGAATGTCATCAATAAATACCAACACAAAGTTATCAAGATACGGATGAAATACTCAATTCATTAAATCCATGAACACTGCAGGAGCATTTGTAAGTCCAAATGGCATTACTACAAACTCGTAATGACCATATCTGGTTCTGAACGCTGTCTTTGGAATGTCCTCCTTCCTGATCTTCAGCTGATGATACCTCGATCGAAGATCGATCTTAGAAAATACTTTCTCTCCCTTGAGTTGATCAAATAGATCGTCGATCCTTGGTAACGGGTATCGGTTCTTCAGCGTCAGCTTATTCAGTTCTCGGTAATCAATGCACATACGCATCGACCCATCCTTCTTCTTCACAAATAGAACTGGTGCACCCCATGGTGATACACTAGGGCGAATATAGCCTATATCCAACAGCTCCTGTAGCTGGACCTTCAACTCTTGCAATTTTTTCGGGGCCATGCGGTACGATGCTTTGGAAATTGGTGCCGCTCCCGGTTCTCAATCAATGGTAAACTCTACCTGCCTATGTGGTGGCAACCCCGGTAATTCCTCCGGAAACACGTCCTCAAATTCCCTCACTATAGGCACGTCTTGAACCGTTAGCTCTGATTTCTCCTCTCCCTCCAAATATACTAGAAAGGCTTGATTCCCTGCCTTACATAGCAACTTCGTTGCTTGAATCGCCGAAATCACAGGCACTCTTCGCCTCCTTCTGAACCCATGCACAAATGACTCTTCATGTCCTTGTTGCGGAATGATCACTCTTCTCTCGCGACATAATATCGTCGCCTTGTTCTCCGACAGCCAATCCATTCCTAAGATCACATCTACATCATGAATATCCGCACGTTCAGCTCTGCCACTCGAATTTCATGCTAATTCAACTTGATTCTCAAGTCTCGGCATACTAAGGTAGAAATAGTGGTTTCTCCTGAAGGAATTGCTACGTTCAAGTCTTGACTATTCTTTTCTACCTTAAGTTCTAGTGCCTCAACACATGCAGATAAAACGAATGTATGCGATGCTCCAGTATCAAACAACACCATGACAGGTTTATCATTAATGCATCGCATACCTGCCAAATTTCCCTCGTCCTGATTACCATCCAAGGCATAGGCTCTGGCTCTCCTCTGCTGTCTGTTTCCACCCTGTTGGTTCCCCTCCTGATTCCTCAGTGGAGCCTGATTGCCCTGTCGGCCTCCTCCTCTGTTCCCAGCATTGCCTCTCCAAGGCTGGCGGTGACCTCTAATAGCTTTCAACTGTTTGTTAGCCGGCCTTTGGAAATTCTGACGATTTCCACCTTGTGCTTGTGGCGTTGGGCAGTGATTGGCATAATGGCCCTAGCCTCCACAGGTAAAACATCTCACTGCGTTTCGCTGACAATCTCCGTCGTGTCTCCTGCCACACCTCTGACAGCTCTGCTGACCTGCCTCTCTCTGGTCACGCCTCGGAGCCATTTGAAGGTTATTCCTCTTATAGTTCTGATTGTCATGCCTCCCCTGGAAATTTTGCTGCCAGCCCTGGTCTTAGCGTTTCTGGCTGCCTTGCCCTTGTACAAATTGCCTCGGTGGCTCCTCCCACTTCCTCTTTTGAATCGGGGCTCGGGCTTGTACCTCCTGTACTTCCCATTCAAGCATTTTCTTCTTATTTTTGGACGCCTCGATGTCCAATGCATGACTCAGCAACTCTTGATAGATTAACCCCTTCATTGTCGCCAGTTGTGTGCGGATCTCCTCGCACAGTCCACCCCTGAACTTCTCGGCCATATTCTGTGGTGTGTCCGCCAGATGCGGCGCCATTTGGAGCAGCTCACCAAATTTTGTATCGTAGTCCTCCACGGATAACCTCCCCTGCTCAAACAAAAAGAATTCCACCTCCCTCTCCTTCCGATATTGGTTTGGAATGTACTTCTTGTACAATGCCTCCTTAAATCTATCCCAGTTTAGCTGATATCTCTCTCCCGATGCTACCGACTTCACGTAAGTCTCCCACCACCGGTCGGCTTTTTCTTTCAACTGATATGACATACAATTGATCTTTTCTGACTCAGAGCACCTCATGTGCTTGAAATTTTTCTCTAGCTCCCTGACCCAATCTTCAGCAGCCATTGGACCTCCTATCCCGTCAAACGTTGGAGGCTGCTGCTTCCTGAAGGTTTCCACCCATTTAACCGAAGAAGTCTCTGGTACTCCCCCGTGCGGTGGTGGAAAATGTCCTTGTTGTGCTGCTGCACTCTCTTCGTCGGACAAAATCTCATATTCCTCATATCCCTGGTTCACAGGGGCCTCCTCCTAGTACGGATTCTCATACTCCGGCTGTGGGTTAGCTCTCCCACGGCCTCTACCCCGCTGACCTCTACCACAGCCTCGTCCACGACCTCTGCCTCGACCGCGTCCTCTTCCTCTGCCCTGGTCTATGTATTCCATTATCTTTCTCTGCAAAACAACACCAGTTAGTAACTTCACAATAACCTCATAAGATAACATCCACTTTAATAATCAACAATACCATCCATCACCAAATCAAAGCTCTTAAACAACCACCATCAATAGCATAAATCAAGACAATCCAATAATAACCAAATAATACCAACCACGATCATTCTCTCATCACACATCATAAACAAGGTTCTCGAAACATAACAAGGTACAACAAAAAGCATCGTAAAGATGTCCAATCCAAGTACAACCACTAACTCGTGAAATAACAGCAATAACACAGCTCAATAGGACCCCTCCGATGGATCCTTCTCCTCCTCTTCAGTCTTCATCTTTCCCTTACCCTTGTCCTGAGCTACCGTCCTCCTCCCTCGACTACTCTCAGTGTCACTGGATAGGCAGATCGGTGCCCGTCTCGTTCCGTAGCCATGAATGGTTCCATGGCCTCCAAACATGTCCTCCCATCCGCTCTCCGTCGGCCTCAGCCACATCTCTGCACTGTCCCATCCGGAGTCCGGGGCTGGCTTAGCCTGACTAGGCTCTCCGATATCCTGCTGTGGTGGCTGATATGATGGTGCGGGCAGACCATGACATCCTAAAGGCATCGTTGGATCCTGATACGGCAGAGGATACTGAACTGAAGCTGTAGAGAAGTCGCACCAAGCATACGGGTCATAGGCTGGCTCAGGTGGAGGTAGAATATGAGCCTCAGAAGGTGCAGGTGAAACATGAGCTACGGATGGTGCAGGCGGTGAGGCTGGGGTCCACTGCGGCGATGAAGCTCTCGTCCTGGATGTCTGAGTACCTCTGGAAGATACTGGCGAAGGGTTCCCCTCCACGATAACCTTCTGAATCAAATCCGCCATGAAGCGCCGATAACTCCCCATGGTGCCCGTCACACTGTCACAGTGCCATCTGGTCAGCGACAGCACCCAGTTGGTCCATCTGTCTGGCATAAGATTTATTGTCCTCTCTACTGCCTCCCGATCTGTCACTCCCGAATAGCGTACTCTCTCCCACAACGCCAGATAGTCCACCAACGCAGATGCGAGGTTCTCCTCGGAGAAAGGAAGGGGCTCCCTGAACCATCTCACTAGCCTCTCCTGGGGGTCCATCTGTCACAGCAACAACAAACGGTCAGTCCCAAAGTCAAGATAACATCAGCATACACAACTCTGTGTCTCGGTGGCAACTCGTCCTCCGACACACTATGCCGAGGGTCCAACTGATCCTCGCGCTAACACACTCACTCGAGTCTCGACTATATCTACCAGGCTCTCTGTGCATTCTGCACACTCAACACCAACTAAAATTGCGCATTCTGCACACTTGACTCAATTACTGGATTCTCCAGCTAACAAGAAATTTTCAATTTCACAACACAAGGTCAAAGTTCTAATTTCAAACAATCACGGGTGTCGTTTCACTCCACCCTAACAACATAGAACTCACAACAACACCAACCCAATGTCAATGCCTTTTCAAGGCCCACGGTCAATTAGTCAATCCTGATCCGTCCTAATTATCCCTCAGTTCAACACCAGAATCTACCACACTACATCTCAATACACAAATTAGCACACCTATAGTCATGACACCATAATTTCAACTGCTTGCAAAATTTCACGAATCAATCAATCAATTTAAACCACACTTTCAAGAAAGGTCACCTCACTGGTGCCAAATTAAAATAATTTCTCAACTTTCAAAATCAAAACTTTCTCAAACTCAGAATTTTTTATTCTCAAAACTCCACAACCTTCAACTAATTTCATCCAACAATCAGTGTTAGCACTCTTGTTTAACACGAAAACAACACAAGTCAAAACCATTCAATTCCTTTAATCAACGTAAATACCATTTCCTTTCAACTTCCCAAATCACTTTCCTCAATTTCTCAAATACTTTATAATTATTCAAATAAGATTCAAATTGCAAGCAGGAATTTCCAAAATCTTTAGACGTATCTCAGGTGGCGCAGGATAGAGTAGGGTGTAAACACGAGCGGACACTTCAAACGACTTTCAAATCCAAACACTTCTAAATCTCAAAGTTTTCAAAAATGATTTTAAATTGTTTAAAACCCCAAAACTCAAGCTCTGATACCACCTCTGTAACGCCCCCAACTGACCTTCCCTGATTTGGGGTCGCGTTACATTGATGTTCAGGTTTTTGCCAAACATTTTCTCATTTAAACAAAGTAGAAGACTTGTATAAATTGAAAAGATGTATTTAAATACAAAAGAGATCATGCTTCGAGTATACAGTTTTAAGGAAATAACATTTAAAATATAAAACAGTTCAAATGGGAAGGAAAGAACAGAGCGTGTTGCAGCGTGTGTATAACGTGGCGGAGATATGCATATGAAGATGCATATATCAGGATCTATGGATTTCAGAACTCTTCACTTCGCCTGTTTACACCCCTGGACTCCCATCCGTGCTGCTCAACCTACGTATTTTAGAAACAATATGAGGGGTTGAGTACTAATGTACCCAATGAGAATCATGCCCGAAAACATACATTATATAAGAGAATATGTTATGCAACTCACACAGATAGACACGAGGTTTTGTTGAAAAGAACCGTGCTATCTAAAACATTTTATTTTTGCCCGCTATTTTACATGTTATTATATATGTTTTGGTGTTGTAACTGGAAGTTGGCCGACTTCCAAGTTACGATGATCAGTTAGTAATGCAATATACACTCAACCTACTGTCATCTAAGTGCACTAGTCTCAGCATTTTACCCTTGAGACCCGATCGTTTAACTACCACTGGATCCAAAAACATGTGGGGGCTTTTCACCCCACTTCATAAAATATTTGGGGGTTGTACACCCCACTTCACAAATTGTGGGGGCTGTTCACCCCACTTCACACTATGTGGGGGCTTTCCACCCCACTTCAAACATAATGAGTTCTAGCACAGTACCATCCTGGTTCTAAACTCATTAGTATAACTCTCTGCCGATGGGAATCGACAGAGGACATATATAACAACACAAAACATGCATAGTATCTCATTTAAAACAAAACATTTTAACACAGTTTTGAAAAGGAAACACACGTTTGCTTTTATACTTATATAGTTTCCCACCTCGTGTTTGACTTTAGGTATAGATGCTTTTCCGCTAACTGAGCTTATCCTTTCTCCGACTTTCAACCTTCTACAATAAATCGGGAATAACTAATGTTAGGACATACGATTCTAGGACATGACGAACTCAACTTCCGATCAACTTAATCATCTTTCCTCGATCCAAATCATCGACCAAATTACATAAATACGCATGCTTTAACTCTTAACATGCTCCTAATATCATAATATAAGTCCATGAATCGAATAAGGTTTGAAACAATTCGGAAACGAAGTGGTTGCCTCGACCGAGGTCTAGTCTATCTCGGTCGATATGTCTGTGTCGATCGAGATCACTCCATCACGGTTGAGGTACACGTCTCGACCATTCTCAACCATTTTGACCTGTTTGCCAAATTTGACCGATATCAATCTATCCCGGGAAAGACTCTCGTCTCAACCAACTTCGCTCCATCTCGACCGAAACAAGCATTTCGATCAAGACGAGCTGTCTCGACCGAGATGAGACCCATCTCGGTCGAAATGGGTCATCTTCTCGAGCAATTCGCACAGCGGCCCTGCATACTACGATCTAGGCCATTCCAGCCATCAAAACTCACATGCAATCAAATATCTAACATTCCTAGACACCCTAGAACACGAATAACGCATCTAAACTCAATTTAAACGCAAGAAACGGGGTCAAACGGAGGCTCACCGGAAAATGAAGGTTGACGGCGGCGGCGTGCGGTTTCCGGCGATAAACTTCGACCTTCAGGGTACCAACGTGCTCACTACACGAGTAGGAATACAATACAATCAATCAAATTAACAAGAATCTAACCTCGAAACACAATTTCAAAACATGAAAACTACCTCACCTTCTCTCTACAATTTCTCCTTCAATTCTCCACTCCACGGCGCCTACCTTAGCTCTTTAGAAAGCTGGGAAGACAAGCTACACGATGGTGGTGGTCTCACGGTCTGGAGTGGCCGAAGTCGGCCTTAAATTGGCCGGGAAGATGGTTGACTAGGGTTTGGGGTGGAGGTGGAATGTTCTCACTAAAACTCTCTCTCTCTCTAGCTAAAATAAGGTGGATGAGTGAGGAATAAAATATATATCCTCTATATATTTGATCTCAAATATAATTTCTCCCCCTCACATGATTTATAATTTGCTTATATATATATATATTCATTTCATAATAATAATTCTCCATCTCTTCAATATAAGTATAAATGTATACACACACACATATATATATATATATATATAATTCAAATACCCATTTCCATAATTCATGTATTATTCCACCTTATTCCATCATAATAAGCATTCCAAAATTATTTGCTTCATCCTTGAATTAAATCTAGATTATTACTTGATGACTATCCCAATTACATTCATACACTAGATTGAGGGAAAATTCTCTTTATTAAGATCAATTAAGCAATACAAGAGCTTAGCTAAGCATGGGGTATCACATTTTTGGGTGTTATACTTCACTATGTTAATGTTAGGAATGTCAAACGGGTAAATCAGTTGGGTTTCGGGGTAATTTTATTAGGCTGCTGACTAATCGATCTGGTCTAAAATGGCTGCTAATTTTTTGGTTTTAAATTTTCAAACCTAATAGTAACATTTCGGTTTTTGAATTGGCCCATCATGTTTTCTTGAACCAATAATCTTGAGACGATCTCTAAAACTTACTAAATTCAATCGTATTATATGTATCATATATGACTGACACGGGTCTTTAATTAAATTGGATAAAAATTTAAATATTTTAATATATATATGCACAATAAATATAATTAACATAATTAATTTTTAAATTTATTTGGTAATTTCCAAGTTAATTTGAAAACTGAAATATGAATCCATCCGAGTTAAAAACTGACGTTGGTCAAATGATTATATGTCTGGAAATCGAAGTAAAAGGAAAATAATCCGTCTGAGTATATATGAAACCACAAGTCGCTCGTTTCACCGAACATGATGTATCTTTTGCTTACGAAAGTGCAAGGAATATAGCATTAAGTAAGACTCTAAAATGCTGAATTCAGAAAATTAATGCATTTATATAAAAGAAAATGAGAAAAAAATTATCAAATACTCCTTATTCACAAATAAAAAAATATTCACTTCTTATAACACATCACAAAAATACCTATAAGTACATTTGTCTGCCAAACAGGTGCCATTTTTAATAAAATAATAAGTTTCGAATTAAATTTTAAAATTTATATTATTTAATTAAAATTTTGACCGATTCTAATTTAAAATCTTTCAAAATACCATCATCCTTAAATATTGGATTTTGTAAATTATAAAAATATGTAGGATTTCATTCCCTTTTTTCAAAAAATATAATTTTTGAATTATTTTTTAAGATCCTATATTATTTAAATAATTTTTGAAATGTAGACATGATTCTGACCCGATTCCGACTTTGTTCAAGTTTGACCTGATTCCTACCCGATTCTGACCGGTTCCGACCTGATTCCGACCCGATTCTGACCCGATTCTGACCTAATTTAAGTTTGACCTAATTCCTACTTTAATATTTATTACCCGATTTCTATCTTAATAATTTATAATATTGATACAAATAAATTGTATTTAGGCATAATCCAACCTCGACACATTTTTACTTTTTTTTTTCGTAAGATTTAAATTATATTCTTGCAGTAAAATATATTTAATATACATTAGTTTTAATAATCTCATCATCATTATAACAATAATAGCATCCATTTCCGGCTTAAACAAATTCCAATGCTAAAAATTGTACTTTTAGGTATTTTTGTGATGTGTTATAAGAAGTGGATATTTTTATGATGTGTTTTATAAATTTGGATATTTTAAAATATTTCCACAAAGAAAATTGCTGAATTCAGAAAATTGTTGCATTTACCCACTAGGTGAGGCCCCGACACACACTGAGATCAGAAAACAATATAAAATAAGGGGAAATGTGATACTCCTTTTATTTATTTGATTCAATTTCATATATGTTAAAAATTATTTATGAATATTATATATTTGAACAAATTTTCATACTATCTCTGTTCCGGTTAAATAATCTATTTTGATCGGGTACGATAACTAATGCGAGTACAGATGGAGAAAATTAATATTTTATTAATGAGTGCGTATTAGCTTTCTATTTTAGGTAAGTGGACAGTTAAATGAGACGGATGAAAAAGAAAAGATGAACAATTTAAGTGGGACGGAGGGAGTAATTACCTGTATATAATAATAACTATCAATAATAGGATCTGTTAATTATGTTTTATTTTCAAGATTGTTCAAGTGTGTATTTGTAACTATTTATAAAAAATAAAATTAAATTTGAATATGAGATCATATAAACGATGTTGAGGTTCGATTTTTTTGAGGAAACTGAGCTCATGTAATCATTACTGGGAACAATAAATAATAACGATAAAGCGATAAATAATAATACAAGAATATGACAATTACGATTATGGAAGTTAAGGAAACAACAGATCAATAATAAAGGAAATATCAAACTTGGGACTTCGAAAAGCATAAAAACGACGATTCAGTATGTATTTTAACATAGTTTCGATACAGCTGGAAAGAAGAAAATTTCATACAAAAAAATGGGTGTAATTCCCCAATTTATAGACAACAAAGAGAGGAAAAAATCCTAGTTGGTGCCCTAGTTGCCAAGGAATGCATGTCGCCGAGAATCTAGCAGTTGCCCGTGATTCTAGGGGTTGGTTAGGGGTTGCAACGGTCTTGCGCCACCAGGCTCGTGGGTTATCGCTTCCTCCTCTCAATAGTGAGCATGATCTGGGATCGACGCTGACCCTGTCACTTAGAATAATTTGTCTTACTCCGATGGTTAGCTGGGCTTGTGAGCTGGGACTTTGAGCCGATTGGGCCTTCCAGAAGTCGATTGGATTTGGGCCGCTAAGGCCTGTCCCCAACAATAGTCCTTTTTTATTTTAGGTCCTGTCCTGGATAAGTGCTGGAATCAAAACCTTCGACTGTGATATATATAGAGTGCGGAGTTTTGATTAGGGGTGTGCAAAACCTGACCCAAATCGACAATTTTAGGTCGGGTCGGGTTGGGTCTATCAGCCATCAAATCGGGTGGTGGATTACAAAGCTTCACCCAAAAGTTTTTCAGGTTGGGTGGCGGGTGGAGCATCTCGTGTTCAGGTGCCACCCGACCCTACCGAACATGCATATATATTTATTAATATAAATTAAATATTAATATATATAATAATATAATATACAAATATTATTCATATTTAGTAAAATCTCAAAATTAAGTTTTAACCTAATCCTAAAATATAAACACCCAATTCCCAATTCCAAATCCCCCAATGGCGCACCCAGCCACCCCTGCACGACTGCACTTCACCCTCCGCCTGTCCGCCCATCGACCTGTAGGGTTTGAGTCTACGACGGGCAATATTAATTGCCATTAATTAAACACTTGCCAAGGATCGTTCTTAGGATACCAGGAATAAATTTCAATTAAACAAACCATGCGAAAGCCTATGCATGCTCCTACAAAATAAATTGCATAGGATGGATATAGAATTATACCTTGTTTCACCGTTTGATCCACAGGACAGATCGGAGAATGATAACGGTGAAAACCTATTCAGATCTGAAGCGGAATATGGAACTTTTGAATCTCTTCTCTTGTTCCTACAGATCTGATCTTCTGATCTGTATCCCTTGCTCCTTGGAAATCTGGTGAGGATTATTCTACCAAGTTAGATCCGAGCTCCGGAGAAGTCGATCAATCTCCTCCCTCGTAGATCCAGCCGTCGCCCCTCTCTCTCTGTCTGTTCTTAAACCCTAGTTTCTGAACTGACGGCTACTGAAAAGTGTGCACACCAAATTATGTATTGATCCAATAGAGAGGGGGGTATTTATAGTGTTAGGGTTTATGAAACCCTAACCCTAATGGGCTGAGAGCAGTTAATGGGCCAGACCAGGGATCAGATGCAAATAATAAAGTGGGCCCTCTTTAATTAATTCTCTCATGTCCAACCCAGAACATTTAATTAATTAATAAAGTATTGTTTTAACCTTCACCACGGTAACAATATTGACTCGCCCCTTTATTACCACGTTATTAGGAACGGGTTGCACCAAACTAACTTGATCCACATATTTAAGGTTTTAGACATTCATTAATTAATTTGGCTTATGACAATCAGCCACAATTAATTAATTTCTTATTTCCTGAATAACACCACTCACCTTTTATCACTTATGCCTGAATTAAATAATTCAACCTGCAGGGTTTAGCATAATGAACCTTTGTGAGCTCATCAGGGAATGTCACCATCCTGAACGGATATGTTACCATACATCCAGACTAAGCAGACCCCACACAAATTGCCAACACCCAAAATACGGGCATAAGGGTACATGTAAGACCCGCCACCATGGTAAATCAAAGTGCAGTCAATCTGTGTGTGCCCCTTATCCTTCAGTACGATTTAAGATCACAGAGAGTATGTTAGGGATCTGGCTCGTTCATATGTCAATGAGAACGGCGCATCCCACTGTTGATCCCATCAATACATAAATATGTACCGACACATCAAGTAGCCAGGATAAGCCCACTTATGAACTGATGTGCCGCAGCTTAAACCGACAGCCTATCCAGGGACCGTCTCAGCTGTGATACTGTTTATATCTTGCTAGGTCAAACGAGCCATATGATCCTGCTGTGGTTACACCACATGGCCATCCCTATCGGCGAGATAATAGGATATTATAGTTCGTCGTATGATTGTTCTATCAGACAGCGAGCATTGTTGCGGATACATACATGAATACCAGTGTACGAAACACTTAATCATATATGCTTTCAGTATACAATCCCAACACGACCACCGCCGCACTTTCCATTGCCGACCTGTTGCTCTGCCTGTCTTCCATCGTCCGCATCAGTCATCATTTGCCTTGCGCGAGTGCGTGTTGCCCTCAGGCCCCTCACAATTCAAGTTTGAACTTTGAAGTTTGAACTTGCTATATTGCCACCAACGTGATGCACGACTTTCGATGCTGACCTACCCGCCGCCTTCACCTACCCAATACACGAACACGAGTTAAATCTTCTGGTTTTTTGTTAAGCTTAATTAATTAGACAACCTTTATAAGGGATTCACATGCTTTGCTGTTTTGCTTGTGGCCTATGGTTGTTGTCTCTGCTTGTGCCTTGTTTCACAATATATTGATTGTATTCTTGCTGTCTATTTCTGGATGTAGGGTGTTGTTTTGTCTCTACTTGTGGGGTGTTGTCTCTATTTCAGATGTTAATTGCATTTTTATTATATTTACTTTGTTTTGAACATGAAGTTGGGACCTTGGGACTTATTTAATCATGCAGCTTACATGCTCATTGCAATTGGCAGCATTGATTTTCGATTCAAACATGTTCTTGACTATTGCTTTGTTTTTTATCAGCAATGTTGACAAAAGAGACACTTAATGTAACACAAGAACAAGAACAATTCAAGGATTTGGGCAAACCTCCTCTACTAAGAAAGAAAGCGAAGGTTTGGTCTGAGGTATGGTGTAATGCCCCGATGTAATTAAAGCTTGTAACAACTATTTTTTAGTATAATGAGAATTTTCCCTCAACTTCGAGTATTTATTTAATTTAATTAGAGAGCTTTCGAGTTTATTTTTATCGCGATCGAGAAGTTAATCTCTTTTATCAAACCGAGATTTATTATTAAATTGAAGGATATACTCGAGGGCACTCGAACACTAGATGGTCAGGGGAGTTGCAATCATAGCACGTTCTTGGCGTCTTCTTGGTTGTCCGATTGTCTACTTGTTGACTCTGCTGAGGTTCCTCCTTTTTGCCTTTAGCCTTTAGCAGTAGCTTCTATAGTCTTTTCATCTGCTCTTCCAGCTCGATGACGGAACACTCTATTTCATTAAGTTGAGATCCACTAGTTGATGAAATCTCCTTTGTTGGGCTGGATTAAGCTGGATAATCTGAGTGGAATGACTTTTTGGTTTTCCACTTCTGTACGTCTCTCTTCACAAAATATGTTGCATCCTCGGGATGATCTTCAATGGATAATGGCATACTGCAGCTCGTACAACTTCATTTTGTTGATCTACATGATGTCCCATTCATGTGCCTGAAGTTGGGCGAATACATCTTTGGTGCTCATGGTTTATAGATCTTTCTCCTTGAGGCTTGTTACTTTGACAAATCAGTCATCTTTTGGCATCTTTGATAATATCTTTTAATTCATGTCAGGAAGTTCGTACGTTCTTCCCAACATCTTCAATTCGGCTATAATGGAGTTAAATCTAACTTCCATTTCTTTGATTGTTTCTCCTAGAAGCTTCTAGAACGACTCGTATTTGTCTACGCACTGTTGTAGCTTGTTCCTCCTCATTTAAGCAGTCTCTTTGCTCAAGGTGCCAAGAAAATCCCACATTTCTTTGGCATTCTTGTACTCCAGGGCTTCAGTCATCAGAGGTTCTGATAGAGAATTTAATATCTAATCCATAGCCACGAAGTCCAGTTGAGCACGAACTCGGTCTTCCAGAGTCCACTCCTCGTATGGCTTGTCCACCATCTCTTCTAGTCCTTGAACGTCGTAGCCGATTTGAGTGTTCACCTTCCGAATCTTGATTGGTCCTTGCTCGATCACCTGCCCCATCTCTGGATGTATATTCTTTAATTTGATCAGCGACCTCTTTTTCTTGGTGTTGTAGGTTTCTGGAGAGAACCTTCCAAACTTCGCGTTGTTCGTCATTTTCTTTAACCTGATCTTAACACAAAAACACAAGAAACATGCAAGGAAAATGGATCTGGTCCTAAACGACTCAGAAGCAACTAGTCTGTAAAGACCAACCGCTGATACCACTTGTTGGTCCCTAATCAGAGTGTTTATAGTTGCAGCGTAATGTTAATAATGTCTTGCACTTATCTTGCTAAGGTCACGACTTAGCAAGTGTTTATCAAATGTGTTTAAGCTCGAGTATTCGTTAGATTTACTTCAAGTTATACTGCAACACTTGATGTGTTGACTTTCAAAATAAGCAATAAGTAACGAAATGAAAGCAGTAAATGAACATGGGGTTTATAGTGGTTCGAACAACTGTTCTACGTCCACTCTTCAGTCCTCTTGATTGAAAATTCACTATGATTGATTACAAGGTCAGGCTTGATCTCTAACGTTGAGCAGCTCCTCCATCTGGTCAATGCGCACCTTCAAGTACCTCGATTTTCAATCTTCACTTTGACACTTCTTAGAGTGAGGAAAAACCTCCCTTCTCCTCGGACGTCGACCTTGGGAGTTTTATAGTTCTTCCCAGAACCTTTCCTTTTCCAGCAATAGCCCATGATAATCACTCATGCAGAGCAAGGTGGCTGCTAGATTCTTTCTAGGATAGAAAGAATCCCAAAGGTAACCTTATAAGAGAACTTTAAAGGTCTCGAGCTCTGAATTCGAAAGCTTATCAAATAAATGCTTGGATATGAGTTCGCGTAAGTTTGAGAGTATTTTGGTTTGTCCAACTTTTCTGTTGTAATTTTTGCGAACCTCTCTTGTTCTTTGCGAAATCATCTATTTATAGATGAAGATTCAAATTTCCGTTTGAATCTTTTCAGTTAGACATAGAGTGTATGCTCGTCAATCTCTGTTCTTCCTTTTCTGAGAAGTGCAGTGACTCTTCAGATCTCCTTCGTCTTTGATCGGCGTTCTCCTAATTTTAGTCGTCTTTGTTAGAACAGATCTATCAATTTGAATATGGAAACCTTCCTTTTGTCTGTTGATTATCCTTCTTTCTGATTCATCGGGTTTCCTTATGATTTTGGATCCTTCTGTTTCACGACTTCGTTTGAATGTTGATTGCTGTAATGTGTTCGCTTGCAGTTGGTAGTCTGCTGATATCTCAGCAGTCCTGCTGAGATTCAGGAACGTGCTTGCTTCACTCCTCCAGCATTCCTTTAAACGCTTCCAACATTCTTCATGTATTTGCTAGCCTTTGAATGTTTGCTAGCGTCTTTAGAAATTTTCATACTAGCTGACTCCTTCAGCATTCTTCGATCTAAGTTGCTAGAAACTAGATTGACTAAGCTTTGTTGCATTAAAACCAAAATACATACAATCGAGATCAAGGGATTATAATATTTCTAATAATATTCCTAATCGTTAGTCTTTTTCTTCCTATTTTTAGTGTAATATTATTATAGGCTGTACTTGGTTAAAGGATGAAGTTAGTTCCCGGTGTAATCACAAAAATTATATTTATATGAATAAAAATAAAATTCATCACAACTTTATTTTCATTTGGATTAAAGTTTAAAACAAGCAGATTCTATCTCTATTTTTCTTTTTATTTTTTTTCTTCAAATTTGATTTTCATGCTTTCTTTGACGTGTTCAACAAAATTTACTTCATCCATTTTCTTGAACTTGTTCTTGAATTTTTATAACATTAATAGCCTTCGCCTTGTTTTTGGATTAATCATATTTGAACGATTTCTGGATGAACTTCAATCTAGTTCTGTGGATTTAAATCTGGATCTTCTTATTTTTTCCTTTACTTTGTATTTTGATATTCTTCTTCAATAATTTGGGAAGTTGATCGTGTTTGGGTGAGCCGTTTGATTCTGAATCAAATGTTGGAATAGCTGGTTTTTTTTTATAAAGAATGCGTTGAATATTCAATGGACTTCCTTGGAGAGAATTCTCGGTCTTGTGCCCTTCACATTCTTCACTTTCCAATTGTACGATTCCAACTTGTGATTTTCATCAATTTATGCTCCTATTTATAGAAAGTTTTGAGAGGTTTAGGGCTTAGGTGTCATCATTTCATTGGTTTTGAGTTGTGATCTTGTATTTGGTGAGCGCGACATGTATCATCTTCTCATTGGTCGAGCAATTAAATATTAATTCAATTAAATCCCTAAAATAAATTGAAATTAGTAGTTAATTATGTGTCATGATTTGATTGGCTTGTATTTTTATGTATCTACAAATTATTCCCTTGAGATTTGTTCTTGAACGACTTGTATCGAAGAAGACGAGTCTTAATCTGTTCGATTCTTTATACTTATATCAAGGAGTTTTTAAATTTGATTTTTGTTGAATTTGTTAGATAATTTAACTTTATACTCATAACATGGACTTCTTGAATTTGGAAGACAATTTGCTTGACCCAATTTGATTTGAATTGGCAGCTCATGTATCTTTCTATCAATTTTAATTTGTTGCATCCCAAAAAGAGTGATTAAGTCAATTTTATTTGCAGCCTTATTGGAAACCATATTATTTAACTTTTCATATTTTTAGGCCCAGGGGAATTTTTTTTAATGTTGAGCCCACATGGATCCAAAATAAACGGGGCTCATCAATAGTAAAATATGAGAATATCACAAAATAATTTACCGCCCCAACATGATTCAGCCCACCAAATTACTTCATGAAGCCTGACAAGATCAATTGAACAGGCCCAGGAAAAAAAAAGAGAGAGAGAGAGAGAGAGAAACGACGAGTTTGTTATCAAGGATGAAGGGTAATATCGTGTAATTTGATACACTTGCAGATTTTCATCCAATCTTCCGCTATATAAAGGGCTCTGCTCCCTCTTCATTCTTCATTGAAGCAGAACCAGCATACGTATGCGGTGGTGTAGACGACTGTAGAAGACATATTTGGGGTGGCCGATGAAGCGACGAGAGGCTGCAAGTGGAGCGGACTCGCCGTTGGAGGAGAGGACAACGTGATGAAGTGAGAGTGGTCAGTGAAGCAGCTGCAACGGTTGACTGCGAGTTGCGGCAGTGCTGTCTAGGCAGATAATATGCCTCTGCCTTAAATGGAAACGTTAACCCATGATGTCCACTCGGCTCGGTTATGATCTGGGTTTGTTTTGATCATGGTTTTGGGTGAAATTAGGGCTTCTTAATTTATATGCCTAATAATTTGTTGCGGTGAGCGCGGATACGACTTTACACGGGAAAAAAGGGGTGGGGAGTAGACTTGTCAGGGAGTAGATTCTGTTGGGGGATGAATGATGAGGGGCGAGGAGGCCCGTCGTGGCGGTGAGAACCTGCGTTCTCATCCGTGGACGTCCAGTTTGGAAGGGGAATTTAAATACCCAAAAACAATATCTCGAAAATATCTATCCTAAACAAAATAAAATAAAATCAAACTAAAAAATAAGTAATTTATCCTAAAATAACTCAACTAAGTCTAAGAAAATAAATAACTTAATTTAATCTCATGATTCTGCTTCATATCTATTCCATCTTCCTTCAATACAACCTTGTCCTCAAGGTTGAAGTTTGAAAAATGAAACAAACTGTGAAACTCCTCCCACAGTATGAAAATTTCCCCGCTTGTAGCCAAATAAACTATTGTTTATTGCCATATAAGCCAATATAATGCAGCCCAACCATGTAAGCCAATACAACACAGCCACCATAGGAACTGCCACCTTTTCCCAGGAGAAATAGCGTGCAATTCAAATCGCTCCTCCCCACTGAAAGCATCTCATGTTGCGCAACTTGCACCCTTCTTCTTCACTGTGCCCTGTGTGTCCAGGGCCTGCATGTTGTCGACGGCCAAGGACTCGTCTTCAAATGTGCCTTGGGAGTGCAGCCCTTGCCGATAAATTCATGCCCTCAAAGCATCAGATTCGTGAGGGAGGTAGCAATTTTCGCCCGCTGTGTGCCCTGCACAGTCAGTTTCTTGCACCCCAGGCTTGTGCCACCAATACCCACGCTGTCAGCACCTTCGCCACTTGCGCCCTCACCACCAACACCCATCACAGTCGCCCAGTCCAACGCGCCTCCTGGGCCCAACCCCAATCCCAATCCCTCACGCCACTGCCTTTCACATCTGTCATCTCCACCCGCTACATCTATCGCATCACCTGTGAAAATTGCACCCCCAACGCGCTCGCCATTGCTCACAGGCCAGATAGTGCCTCCCCGGCGATCACGATGCCTCCCATCGCTGGACCCCGATCCGACGATCTAAGAATCGCAGTAGTAACATTGCCATAATTTTTGAAAATTGCGCCCCTTGCGCATCCAGTTTCTCCTTCACCTATTTTTGGTCCGATTCTATCCTTTCCAATCATTCACTAGTACACCTTGTCATTCCGGCGAAAACGAGATCCATCAGGTCGGACTAATTGATAGAAGCATAAAATCAAATCACGTACTAGACGTGCCCAACACAAATAAACACTCACAAAATAATATTATTATTCCTTGGGAAAATTATGAAAAATATCCTAAACTATTGGTCAACTGTGAAAAATATCCTATTGTTTTTCCTTCCTTGAATTATACCCTAATGTTTCATTTTGTCAATTAAAAATACCCTCAACTATAAAAAATATCCCAATGTTTTCTTTATCATTGAATTATGCCCTTATATTTAGGGATGTCCATCGGGCTAACCCGTCGGGTTTCGGGTCAGTCCTATTGAGCTGCGGGTTAATCAATCCGAGTCAAATCGGGCTGAAATTTTTTCGGGTTAAAAAATGTTGACCCTGACCCTAACCTGTCGGTTTTCGGGCTAGCCCGTCGGGCCAGTGAATTTATTAATTATTTTTTATTTTTAATATCTTTTTACTCTTTTAATATTTTAAATAATAAAAAATAAACAAAATATTATTTTTCTCTTGTAAAAAATACAAAACACATCACAAACTCTGATAGTGATTAATTTAACTATTAAAATATATTATTTTTAATTTTAGCAATATTTAAATATATTTTAAACTTGTAAGTAAATAAACTTAACTATGTATTTAATACTATTTGAACTAAATACAATTATATAACTTAAAATTTAATTAATATATATGATCTTAAATATCAAAAGTAGATTTTAGTACTATAATTATGATAGATACAATAATAAAAAAGTAACCGGGTTAATCGGGCCAACCCATTGGGTTTCGGGCTTCGGGTTATTTGGTCTCAAGCTATTCGGGCTAATTTTTTTCGGGCTAAAATATTTTGACCCTAACCCGTATTTTAGCTCGGGTTAATCAGGCCAACCCGCGGATTTCGGGCTAAATTGACATCCCTACTAATATTTGATTTGATGTTAAAATTTTTATGAATCATAAATTAAATAATATGTGACATTTCCATTTCTTTGGTATATATGTGGCATATATTGTATTAAAATTTTAATACCGTTAGCGACGTATGGTATTTTTAATTGACAGAAGCAAACATTAGGGTATAATTCAATGATATGAGAAACTTTAGGATATATTTCATAGTAAAGGGTATTTTTAGTGGACAAAATGAAACTTTAGGGTATAATTCAAGGAAAAATAAATATTAGAATATTTTTCATAGTTGACCAATACTAGTTTTCCCTTATTCCTTAATGAAAGCTTAATCCTAATGGGGATTCAAATACTGCAAAATAGTATGTCAAAAATATCTTAAAGATATCTTTCCTAAACGAAATCGAATAAAGTCATATCTAATTGGGGAATAAATAACTTATCCTAAAATAATTCAACTAAACCTAATAAAATAAATAACTTAATTAAAACAACTAAATAATGTAAATGAAGCTACGCCCACAAAAGTAGGCTCACGCACGTTCCCACCGAGAAGGGTTGAAGTCCACTTCTCCAAATTAATCTTACGATTCTACTTCATATCAATATCCAAGTGCATGTCTGTTAGTCCACAATAAGGAATGACCAGCAGGCGTGAAAACTCAAGCACTAAATAGCCATAACTGTTGTAAGTCGAGGTATAAAGAGGGATATACGCTACGCACATATATACCCAAAAGATCAATTACGTATTCATTCGTACTTTTATTGAATATATCATTCAATAGTTGCACCCGCTTAAAACTACACATTCCACAAAATATTTTAATTGAGTACAAGAAATTATACCTATAAAAAATATAATTAATGAAAAATCCACCCACAACAATCTCACTTAAAAAAAAGACAAAACTATAAAAGCTCTAGTAGCCTAATAATACTCTTCAATCATTATATTTTTAGATATAATTAAATTAAATTATATATATATATATTAAATTATATATATATATATATATATATATATATATAATGACAACCACCTCTCAGATGTGAAACGAAACAAAATCTGGATCATTTATTATTCAAATGAACGCGCCAGATCATTCCATTTTAAAACAAAAATCGATGCAGTAAATGAGATAAAAAGTTGCATATAAGGATAATAATATCTTTGAAAAAATAATTAAATATCCCTACGTATCTTATTACCGAATTACACGGGTTAGTTGCACAATTTACAATTTTTTAAATATTAACCTACCAACCACATTAATTTTTAAAATTTAATCAAATTCGCTGCATAATTAAGAGAAAAAATTGCATTATAAGATGAAAAAATTGCATTACGTGAGTTTTTAAAAAAAATTAGAATTATATATGGACAATTGTCATCCCCTAATTTTGTGGAATTTGATTTCTAAAATACTACATTTCAAAATTAAATTATATTTGCTTCCTAATTTTATGGGATTAGTTATCTTAATTATTGTATTTCAAAATTAATTTCATTTTCTTCACAATTTTCTAATTTTAAGCAATTTATTTTGTTATTTCGAATTATGTATCAGATAATGTTGCATTATCTATCACACAATGTTGCATTATTTTATGTGAGATAATGCATTATATAGCTTGCAATATTTCATTATTCTAAAAATATTAACACAAAATTATAACAATATTTATACTTCGTCGAAAGTTGCATTATTAATCAATAATATATGCATTATATTAACTAATTTATTGCAGTATCTTTAAATATATCAAGTTTACATGGATATAAGAAACAATCGTTTCGTTGTATAAAATAAATTTACAGGCTTAGTCAATGCATGTTTACAAGCTTATAAACTGTAAGTTTACGGGCCTAATTGCAGCAACTACATATATTTATATTCTCCAAAACTTCACACAATTAAAAAATAAAAATATATACTGCAAGTTTACAAGCTTAATAAATGCAAGTTTACAGGCTTAATCAATGCACGTTTACCGACTTAATTACAACAACTACGTAATTAAGATATCTTACTTAAATTACAACAGGTGAATATATGCAAATGTACAGGCGTAATATATGCAACTTTAACTATAAATTACTGCAACTATATATAATTATAAATAGTCGAATTTAATGTACACGCATGGAATCTTTCACAAACTGCATCCACAAAAACATAATTTAATTTTTGTTCCAAAAGTGCATTGGCCGTAACAGCAACTCCATCCATTTGCTCCAGGATCGGCACACCATCATTCGCTAAATAAAATTGAATTTAAGTAATCAGCATCACCAAATCTTTTGATATACAAAAAATACAAAATAAAAAGAAGAAAAAAACTGGGGAAGACAGAGAAGACGAAGTGATGAACCGTATGAGACAACAATGATGGGCAGCGCAGGAGGAAGATGACGGTGGTGTAAGGTAGCATTGCAGCAACGATGGTTCAAAGGCGCAGCGGCAAGAATCGGAAAGGCAACGAGCAACGTTTGGAAGACAAGGGGGAATGAGATAAATTGATACTCCCTCCGTCCCTTAACATTAGTCCATTTACTTTTGGCACAGTTACCAATGTTTGTGAGTGTAGTGGAATTAATATTTTATTAGTGTGAGGAGATATTTTTCCATTTTAGGAAATGAGACTAATTCCGCGGGACAGACGAAAATAGAAAATGAGACTAATGCCAAGGGACGGAGGGAGTATAAGATTGTCTGGGATTTTTTTTGATATGGTAGATATATCATGATCTATAATTAATGAATCAGTTATAGAAATATAAAAACTATCAATATTAATTTACTATAATGTCCTTTATTATGATTTAAAATAAAAATAGAAAATAAAAATTCAAAATAAAAGATAAAATCTTATCTATTAGATTTTAAAAATTAATGACTCAGATGTAGTCTTATCTCTCATCTGGGAAGTAATTCACATATGATTACAACTCTCTCTATATATATAAATGTCACCCTATCTTGATCTAATTATATATTTATACATATGTATTGTAATACAAATAATACGTCTGATGTTGAAATTAAAGTTGGCCAAACCATTTAGACCAAATAGTCAAACAAAAATCTCTCAGCCCCATCATTAGTTTCAAATTCTTAATTAGTTGATTATATTTATTGTTGGAAATTTGAGGGTAATTGAATAAATTTCTCGTGATAAACATTTTTGTGGTATATATATATTCTCAAATCCGAATTTCGGTAAGTGAGAAATTGAACCACAAATTAGCATGCTATGGTGTATGAGATAATTAAACATGTGTTTAATGCCCCAAATTGATGTTTAATACAAGTTGAGACTTGTATATGTGTAACAATAAGTGTGTATTGGTGCAGGGGCGGAGGCAGATTTCAAGTTCTGGGGGGGCTCGACCATGTTCCGAGGGGGCTCGACCATATCACGATTGGATCGAGTCTTATAAATATAACTAAAAAAAAATTCTGGCCGCCGGGGGGTCGGCAACCCCCCCAGCCCAGGGCTGCCTTCGCCCCTGTATTGGTGGTCCATGTTAGTGTTAACATGGACTGGTTGTTAAGTCTGTCGGGTGTTAAACAAACATCGAGATTAACATTTGTTTTGTGCATGCACACGTAGTTGACTCAGTCAACATGGCAGTTACAACACGTGGGGAAAAAGTATTATGTGTTCGATAATTTGCGATATAAATTATAACCATCGTAATAATGATGTCGGTTTTTGACCGACGTGATAATGATGTCTGTTGGTCCCAGATCAGAGTCGTCGTGGTGAATAGCAAACAACTCACACACGAATGCAGCGGAAAATTAATGATTACCTTGCACTTAAGTTCTTTTCAAAATGTTTAGCTCAAGGTTGTTCTTAGGTTTTCTTACAGGTAAATACTCTAGCAACTGTCATTGCTAGGTTTCAAATCACCACAAGCAAACAGTAAGTAATAAAACAGTAAAGAACACACAAGATTTATAGTGGTTCGATCTTAAAGATCTACGTCCACTCCTCAATCGTATCACTTAGAATTCACTAAAAAGATATTTGAAGTACAAGGAATCGCCGAACACTTGTAGCAGGTAGTGAACCTTCGACCTAGCCACTACAAAGCTATCATCTGATGCTTCAATCTTCTAGTCAGCAGCTCCGGCCAAGTCAAGGGCGCATCTTCGTAAAACTTATCCTTCACTGTAATGGAGGTTTTATAGTTCTCTCCGAACTTGTCTGGTTTAGGCAAAAGCCCGTGGGAGTCAATCTCTTTTCAGAGATGTGACTGTTGGATGCTTCCTAGGATGGAAGGTATCCCAATGATTGGATTCTTGAACTAAGTCAAGGAATCTCTTCATTGTAGTGTCAGATCTTCAAGTGGGGGACACTACGGTTGTTGAGAGCTTTGAATGCTTCAAGTCTCGTGCTCTCAACTGAATACTTTCTCACTTTTTGCTTGTTAAAGGAATCTCAATAATTGCCTTAGCGAATATGGTTCGAGTGTTTGTAAAAGCAGTAGTCGTCGTGTGTGTCGTCTCTCTGTTAGGACTTCGACTTTTTTTTCTAGAGATTCAAACTTTGAATCTCTATACCGTTAGACACAACGACTTCTTCGTCCAAAAGAGCTTCGACTTTATTCGTCCTTTCCAGCGTCGTACAGTAATTTCCAACCTACTTTGGGAAAGCTTTTGTCCTTTTCTTGTACTTTTGTCAGAACGGTAGTATTATCGATCGTTGCTATATATCTTCTTTGCTTAGCATTCTCGGAGAATGCTGGAATGATCTGCTAAGCCTTTTGATTGCTACGCTCTTCTAGCAATCTGCTCTCCGATCTGCTGACTCCTTCAGCAGATGCGTGTTTCAGCACTTAAGTCTTGATTGCTGATTGCTATTACTTATCAATCTGCTTGTATGCTAGCGAATGCTATCTCCTTTAGCATTCTGCTACCTTTTGCTTTCTGACTGCTGAGTAAGACTCCTAGCAGTCTCTTTCTTAGCATATGATTGCTAACGCCTTAGCAATCAATTTTCTTAGCACTTGACCACTAACATCTCTAGCAGTCATTCTCGTCTGATGATTTCTCTAGCAGCTACCATCTGCTGAGAATTCTTCTAGCATCCTGAAGTTGCTTGAATTGATTTTCTTTGTTCCATTAGCTAAATCCTTCAACAATCTTCTCAAGCACTTCATAATCTATTACAACTCGATATTTTTCCTAAACAGGACATTACATAAAAGTTTCTAGACTATGCTAGATTTCAGCAATGATTGACCAATCTACTAAGGCTTTGATTCAACAAAACCTTTTACAATTTTTGTCACGCCCCGATTTAATAACATGACAATATTCAAGAAATGAGGCACATCGGGTACGAGACTTGCACTCGGGATATAAATTAATAAGAAGAGTTCAAGCAAATAAGAAAGAAATCATCACACTTATCCAAAGTTAAGCAAAAGATAATAAAGGGGTGCCTCCTCAAGAAGGGATCGTAACTTCTTGAGTAAACCAAATATCATAGTTTTTAATATGTCGCCAAAAGGCTAAGAAAAAATGAAGAGTTTCAGCAGCGGAAAGTTATCAATGAAGTATGTATATGAAGATTGATCACTATAAAATCTAAAGATTAATTATAGAAACAGTGGCAAATAAATTTGTAAACCCTAAGGTTATCGAATCCATGGGAATTGTGTGGGGAAACTATCCTATATACTAGCTATGATCCTAAGATTCATTGTTTGAGGAATTCAAAATCAGGGTTTTGTTTGGAAAATAAAGATGACAATGCTGAAAATTAAAGAGGTTTTGAAATCAAATTTAAAAGAACACAGATTCTATGGAAGAATTCTTATTATGGGTAACATGTAGGAATCAATTAATTTAACAGGTGGAATACGACAACAATGCTATATTTCCTTGTTTGGCAAATATAACCTAGATTACTAATTAGTGACTATCTCCGCTCGGTCTCAAGTACACCAAACTAGTCAATCTGATAAGCAAATCAGTTCAATTCCTACAGTCTAGTAAATCTGTTTGGATAGTGTAGAGTGTATCATGCATTTCTAATCCCACTATCAATATTCACCTCTCGGTCCTTCTATCAATTGCTAGACATCTAAATTAATCGTCACCTCTCGGTCCTTGAATTAAATTAGAATTAGAAAATAAACACATGAATCATGAACCTAATTAATTAATCCTAACATGCATCCATAATAATATCAACCCCTAGAACCCGCTAGGGTTTCTAGCCACTCATCGCAGATAGAAATCCAAAAGAAAACATATTAAATTTCATAAAAGTAAAGAACTTACAAGAAAATAAAAGGATTTCGTGTTTCCCAAGACTCCAAACTCTAAAAACTGAAAAATATGATAATTCCTATGATAGCTGATTCAAAAAGTCGAATTTAGTTAGGTATTTATAGGGGTGGATGTGTATCCTATCAAATCTAGGGCTAAAGATATGAATAAATTCGATTTTCATCAAATTCCCGCGCCAGCAGACCCGCGTCGATTGTTGCTGATTGGCGTCGATCGATGTGGCTTCCTCTTCGGTGTCAATCGATGCTGATTGGCGTCGATCGATGTGGTCTCTCGCCCCCTTTTGCGCGGTCTCACGGTTTTTGCCATAACTTCCTCTCCCGAACTCCGATTGACCCGATTCCAGTTGTGTTGGAGAGCTAACTCAAAGCTTCATCCATTGCCATGCGCCAATAGCCCGAATTCCCTTGTGGAAGAACTTTTCACTACTACTCTTATACGTCACTGCTTTCGGAACGGTTTTCAAGTGATTTTAGGCCTAAAACCTGCAAAAACACCAAGATGCGCGTAATACCACCTAATATAGACTCATGCATAAAATATATATATAAAATCAATAAAACTACATATAATAGTAGAAAAATATTATAGATAAGCGAGTCAAATAATGAGCTTATCAAACCCCTTAAACTTGAACGTTTGATTGTCCTCAATCAATAGGCAAGAAAGAAATCAAAAGGTCATGCGATTAAAGTGCAATGTCTCACAAGATTCATCACAGTCAAGGGTTAAAAATCCACTACACACAAGCAATTTGAAAGAGTCGGAAAATTCATCAACGGTGGAAGAACTCACAGGAAGTGTATCACTCAACTCTCAAGTGTTTAAGGTATAGATGAAAGCACTCAACGACATGTATGAAGAAGTTTCTACCATAGGCTTGCAAATTCTCTAATATCTCCACTGCTAGAATGTGCATACAAATCTAGAATCAGAAAGGACTTTCATAAGGTTGTAATATAGGCTTTTTGTGAAGGGTAGGGAAATATGGCCAAGTGACTAGAATCAATCAAGTTGTACTTCCTCAATCAATCCAAACCACCTTCTATTCATCAGCCAACCTTCTCCTAATATTTTCAACAAACTCATCATTTTTGTTTCTAGCTCATTTTGAATCTCTTATGCTCTTTTTGATAATTTTGTATTCTTTTCTTTTCAGAGAGCTTATGAGAATTCTAATTATTTCTTTGAGCTTCTTTTTCACACATCCTTTCACCACTAATTTATATTTTCTTATCTCCATCTCACAATCATTCCACCCCATATACCACAACTCAAGACATGAGCGAAACCAATACTTCTTCTTAATCTCATAGACAAGGAAAGAAAAATTTTGTATAGGCTCAAAAGTGGCTTACTAGGGAAAATTTAATGTGAAGGGACAGTGTTTAGGGAATTGAGCTAACAAAGATGGCCTAAGATCATTTCCTAAACTTGTGCACACTATGCAGTCTCAACACAGAAAATAGGCAAGTTTTAGAGAAATCAAAACACACATGTGAATCTCACATCAAACGAAATAAAGGCTCAAATTTCTCACACAAGGGTTTAAAATTTTCTTCCGCAGTCAATTTCAAATCAGCTCAATCATCATACAAGCATAAGTGTTAAATCAATCCTATCGTGCGGTATTCTACATTCATAGGCATCTAACCACAATCACAATCAATTCAAACTCAACCCTCAACTGATTCTACTCTCACAATCTCATTCGGGTTATTTCAAAACTCAAAAATTTCTCCCACAAAATAGAATAAAATTAAAATTTAGGGCAAAAATTAAATACGGAAAGCAGAATAAATAAAAGATAGAACGTTCCATCTCTTGTCCACATCCCCCAAACTTATTTCCAACTCGAAGAGTGGAATAAGTTTGAAAATCAGATAAAAGAGGGAACGATACCTGGTAGTGGATCTCAGACATCCACTTTTTATCCCCCGGAGTCTTCGAACATCGCACGACATGAAATAATTGCTGTTGGAACTTTGCATCGATTGACGCGAAGCCTTCTTGTTGATCCTTGTTGCGGATCGAAGAGTATCACGCCGGGCTGCTCGGCGTTGAGCCGTACTCCATTTTTTTTAACTTCAAAATAACTGTTAATGCAAAAATAATAGAAATTCGAAATAAAAAAATGAAAATTAAAAAGGAAATACGGAAAAGGTTGGGTTATCTCACAACAAGTGCTTGATTTAACGTCGCAGCTCGACGATACCTCAAATCACCGCCAGGGAGGTCGGGTCCAGACTCGCCGGCCTTTGGCATCCACCATGTAAACCTTATGGTCTTTGACAATGGTGGTGAGCTCAGAAAAAGGTGGTGTAGTTGACACTTTCACCTTTCGTTTCCTCGCTCACACTCAATGGCAGCTGCTTCTTCCTCTTCAGATTCATCCCCTTTGTCAGTTGTGGAGATTCGATTGCACTCCACTTTCTTCTTGCTCTTGTTGATCACAAAGTTAATCTTTTCATCGTTCACCCGGAGTGTGATCTCGCTGCCTCGACAGTCAATGAGAGCGGCGCTAGTGTCGAGAAACTCACGCCCCAAGATCATGGGCATGTTCTTGTCCTCCTTCATCTCGTGCACCACAAAATCTGCAGGAAAAATGAGATGGCCCACGCGAATGAGCACATCCTCTAGTATACCTTTCGGGCGGGACACAGACCGGTCCGCCATCTGTAGGGTGATCGTCGTGGGCCTCTTCTCTCCGATGTTGAGATGTTTGTAAATGGAGTACGACATCAGGTTGATACTGGCCCCAGTATCACATAGTACTCTCTCGAACGTGTGTCCCCCGATCTCAACCGGAATAGAGAAGCATCCAGGATCGCCTCTCTTGATGGGCACCTGCTTTTGAAGTAGCAGGCTGCACTGCTCGTGGATCTTCACCATTTTGTTCTCCACGAATTGTTTCTTTCCACTCATCAATTTCCGGAGGTACTTCATGTACCCCAAAATATCCTTCAATGATTCGATCAGCGGGATGTTGATGCTGACCTTCTTCAGATTCTCCACAAATCTGGAGAACTTCTTGTCCTCTTTCTGCTTCGTGAACCTCTGTGGGAATGGCAAAGGAGGGGGTTGATCTTCATACTGCTTCAGCTTTGCGCCTGGAACAGACTTCGGCGTCGATTGACGTAGGGTGGTGTCGATCGACGGGGCTTTCTCTTCTGCGTCGATTGACGCGGATGGTGCGTCGATCGACGTGGATCCCTGTCCTGCGCAGTTTTGCTCCTTTTCGCCTCCAGAATTGTTCACAGCCGTCTCGGGTCCCTTGTAGCTTGTCACAGACCTCAGAGTAATGGCATTCACTGGCTTTTCCTTTGTGGGGTTCACCTCTGTCGTACTCGGAAGCTGTCTCAGCTTATGCTGATTGCCAAGTGTGGTGGCAATCTGGCTCAATTGTGTGTCCATCATCTGAAGGTGTTTTGTCATCAACTGCATGTGGTTGGCCATCCCCTTCACCTCGGTTTCTACTTTCCCAAACCGGTTATCCGAGCTCTTGATGAATTTCTCGAGCGTCTCCTCCAGCATGGATTTCTTCATTTCCACGATTTCTCCTCCAGTACCTACATCAAAACCAGACGGAGGGTGTTCTGCAGCAGAAGGGTTTGAATAAGAAAAACCAGGGTGAGATCGCCCATGGTTGTAATGATACCCCTGATTGCCTCTGTAGTTATTGTGATAACCACCGCCAATGTAGTTCACCTCAGTCCCGGCAGTTCCAAACGAGCTGCTTGCACCCCGGTTGATGTAGTCGGCCTCCACCGGAACAATAGCCATGCTTGGCTCTGCCACAACTGCAGCTTGTGTTGTGCCCAATTTTTCAATCTCTTCTCGGAGCTTTTTCACCTCAGCAACCACATCAATTTTTGGCTTGGCTTCTACAGCTTTGACCAGAATCTGTCTCTCAGTTGGCCATTGGTGGCTATTCAGCGCCATGCCTGCCAGCAACCTCATGCTTTCTGCACCACTCTTCTTCATCAGTATCCCTTCAGCAGATGCATCAACCAGCTCCTTCATATGAGGATTCAAACCCTCATAGAAATGGCACACTTACATCTCCAGATCGATGCCATGTCCAGGACAGAGTCGTAGAAGCTCTTTGTATCTCTTCCAGGCCTCGTAGAGTGACTCATCATACATCTGCTTGAAAGTAGTAATGGCAGCTTTCCTCTTCAGCAGCAGGCTCGGTGGGAAGTAGTTGGTAAGGAACTCTGCTCGAAGCTCCTCCCATGTCCCGATTTGACTCTTATCCAGTCCAGCAAACCAAGATCGTGCCTCGTCTCTGAGTGAGAACGAGAACAGTCTCATTCTGATTACATTTTGGGTTACTCCATTCTGCTTCACAGTGTTATACACCTCAATGAATTGGTTGCGGTGGGTATATGGATCTTCTATAGCTCTCCCCGCAAACTGATTTGCTGCACCATCTGAATAAGGCCTGTGCGTAGCTCAAATTTGTTGGCATCAATGCCAACTCTGAATCCGGCCTCCGCTTGCTGTGGAAGGAAACAATCCAAGATGGACCTTTGCGGAACCACAATCTGCCTGTTGTTCAACTCTGCCAGTCTTGCAGCTTGCTCTGCCTGAGTAGCCTGGGCTGCTTGTAGTTGTGCTCTCAGCTTTTGTACTTCATTCACAAATTGCCTCTGCTCCTCGGGAGTCATATTTTGCAGAGGTGCTTCAGGATTCTCAGCCATCTCTAGTTTTTTTTCTTTTCCTTTCTTTTTGATTTTCCTGCAGGTTGCTTCAATTTCAGGGACAAAGGCCTCAGTGTTTTTCCTTTGGCTCGCGTGTTCATGCACCTGCACAGAAAATAGGTAAATATCAGTTCAGCGTAAATCAACGTGGATGTCACGTCGATCGATGCAAGAAAGTGGACGGCGTCGATCAACGTATGGTGTCCATCGATCGATGCAGCAAGATGATCAACGTCGATCGACGCAAGGTGGCGTCGATCGACGCGAGACGCAGACTTGAAAACTCACACACGCACACGTACAGAAAAATAAAACTCAATCCAGCAAATTCTAGGACGAACTAGTAACAAGATAAAATCTAACAATTCCCCGGCAACGACGCCAATTTGATCACTGTAAAATCTACATATTAATTATAGAAACAATGGCAAATAAATTTGTAAACCCTAAGGTTATCGAATCCAGGGGAATTGTGTGGGGAAACTATCCTATATACTAGCTATGATCCTAAGATTCATTGTTTGAGGAATTCAAAATCAGGGTTTTGTTTGGAAAATAAAGATGACAATGCTGAAAATTAAAGAGGTTTTGAAATCAAATTTAAAAGAACACAGATTTTAGGGAAGAATTCTTATTATGCATAACATGTAGGAATCAATTAATTTAACAGGTGGAATACGGCAACAATACTATATTTCCTTGTTTGACAAATATAACCTAGATTACTAATTAGTGACTATCTCCGCTCGGTCTCAAGTACACCAAACTAGTCAATCTGATAAGCAAATCAGTTCAATTCCTACAGTCTAGTACATCTGCTAGGATAGTGTAGAGTGTATCATGCATTCCTAATCCCACTATCAATATTCACCTCTCGGTCCTTCTATCAATAGCTAGACATCTAAATTAATCCTCACCTCTCGGTCCTTGAATTAAATTAGAATTAGAAAATAAACACAGGAATCATGAACCTAATTAATTAATCCTAACATGCATCCATAATAATATCAACCCTTAGAACCCGCTAGGGTTTCTAGCCACTCATCGCAGATAGAAATCCAAAAGAAAACATATTAAATTGCATAAAAGTAAAGAACTTACAAGAAAATAAACGGGTTTCGTGTTTCCCAAGTCTCCAAATTCTAAAAACTGAAAAATATGATAATTCCTATGATAGCTGATTCAAAAAGTCAAATTTAGTTAGGTATTTATAGGGGTGGATGTGTATCCTATCAAATCTAGGGCTAAAGATATGAATAAATCCGATTTTAATCAAATTTCCGCACCAGCAGACCCACGTCGATCGACGTGGCTTCCTCTTCGGCGTCGATCGATGCTGATTGGCGTCGATCGACGTGGTCTCTCGCCCCCTTCTGTGCGGTCTCACGGTTTTGGCCATAACTTCCTCTCCCGAACTCCGATTGACCCGATTCCAGTTGCGTTAGAGAGCTAACTCAAAGTTTCATCCATTGCCATGCGCCAATTGCCCGAATTCCCCTTGTGGAAGAACTCTTCACTGCTACTCTTACACATCACTACTTTCGGAACGATTTTCAAGTGATTTTAGGCCTAAAACCTGCAAAAACACCAAAATGCGCGTAATACCACCTAATATAGACTCATGCATAATTTATTTATATAAAATCAATAAAAATACATAAAATAGTAGAAAATAATATAGATAAGCGAGTCAAATAATGAGCTTATCAAAGATACATACTTCAACATCTAACTATTACAAAAAGAGTCTTCAGCTCCACTTCGACTGCTGCCTCGTACTCTGCTCCAAAAGCTTCTTTTGACCTGCGTATTTTAGAAATAATGCGAGGGGCTAAGTACAAATTGTACTTAGTGAACACGTGCCCGAAAACATACATACATATAAGTTTGTCATGCCTTTTTAATTGGGTCGCACATGGGGTTTTAAGTTTGAAATCCTCCCATTGCACCAAAACATTTTTTACGAATGAGCATGCTCCTTTTTACTAGTTAAAATATCTTCAAATGATTATGTGACTGGGAGGTGGCCACCTACCACAGTCACGATGCTAGTCCGAGTAGGGCATGACCCCTAGCATGTCAGCATCATAGTGCACTAATCCATGGTATCTCTTTCACTACCTGGGTACGATCGATAAGACTCTCAATACACAGAGTCAACATCCACGTTGAATACGTTTGTTGTTCTTCTCTGAGTGGGGTTCCCCCACAGAGAGGACAGATAGCAAACATTAAACAGTAGGCAATAACAAAATAGTTTAAAACGAAACATTCCATTTCATGCTTGATATGCTTTGAAAAGACATCATTTTCATATTTTTAAATTTGGCCCACTATATAGGGGTAAAAGAAAGCCCACCTTGAGTAGGTGCGGTTATGTGATTGGTTGATCTAGAAATTGATCTTCTCCTTCCCTTTTCCTATGACATAAGGAATACGAGTATGTTGGGAAATTATTCCTAAAATCTCCCTTAGGATTTATTTGTAAAAAGGTTTTGTTGAATCAAACCTTAGCATTTGGTCGATAATTTGTTGAATTCTAGATAGTCTAGCATATCTTGTAATGTCATGTATAGGTCATATATTGAGTTGTAATAGACTAGTTTGCTAGAAGGTTTCCTAGCAGACATCGGAGAATGTCGTTCGCTAGAAGTCAGATGATAGCAGAATGCTAAGGAATTAGCATTTACTAACATTCAGCAAACTGCTAAAGACGTTAACAAATAGAAGTCAAAAGGAATCAAAAGTCAGCGGAAGTTACAACAGCAGACTACACATCTAGCATATCGCCAAGGATATTCATCTAGCAGATTGTGCTAAAAGATCCTAGCAAAGCAAGACAGTCAAAGACTGAAGCCTTACTCCCGTTTTGACAAAAGTACACTCAAAGGACGAGACTTTCCCGAAGTAGTTCAGAAAGTACAGATCAACGCCAAAAGCGAATGTTCAAGTTATATCACTCTCGGACAAATGAGCCGTTTTGTCTAACGGATATGGAGATTCAAGATTTGAATATTCACCTATAAAAGGCAGGTCCAAAAGTGAAAATCACTACTGCTTCTATCAATACTGTCATTCGCAAACATCCTAAGTGTGAGATTCCTTTGACAAAGCGAACAAGTGAAAAAGTAGTCAGTTGAGAGCTCGTGATAAAGAGTATTCAAAGCTCTCAACAACCAGAAGTGTCTTTCATTGAATTACTGACACTCCATTGAAGAGATTCTTGATTGCACTCAAGATTCTTCAATCATTGGAACATCTTTCTTTTCTGAAAGATTCCAACAGTCGAACACCTGAAAAGGTCTAGACTAAGACAGGCGTTTAGCCGCATCTGAAGAAAAGTTAGGAAGTAACTTCAAAATTTCCAAAGTAGGAAAGGAAAGTGTTTCGAAGGTGTGCCCTTGACTCAGCCAGACCTACACCTGAGGAGTTCAGAATATCGGAGGATAGTTGTCTAGTAGCCAGGCCGAAAGTTCACTATCTACTTAACGTCCAAGGCGAATCCTTGTTCTCTGTATACTTACTTAGTGAATTCTTAGCGTTTTGGTTAAGGAGTGGACGTAGATCTATTTGGATCGAACCACTATAAACATTGTGTTTCTTTACTATTTTATTACGCACGAGATTTTAAACCTAGCAAGCATATTGATAGCGTATAACTGAAGAAACATTAATCTATACCTGAGTTTAAATAATTTTCAAAGAAAACATAAGTGTAAGTGACGATTAATTATTCTGCTGCATTTTGTGCTCTTATCTAAGCATGACGACTCTGATATTTAAGGACCAACTAGTGGTATCAGAGCAGGAGGTTGAAAAACCGACTGCTTCTGAGTCGCTTAAGACCAGATCTATATTTTCCTAACACTATTACTTGTTTTTTTGTGTCTTGTTTGTCTAGCTCAGGAGATTATTTAAAGCGTGAACAATATGTTGAATCACCACGCACTTGGGAAGTACACCAAGGAGAACTTCATGTCTTGGAAGAAGCTGGCTCTTATAAACCTACAAAGCATCCATCCTGAAATGGCGGATGTGCTGGAAAGAGGTCCAATAAAAATTATGAAACCTAACACTTTTGTAGGGGCTGCTGCTGCTGGAGAAGAACCAATACCTCAATTGGTTCCAAAGCCCTATGAGGAATATACAACAGAAGACAAAAAGAGAGCTCAGCTAGAACACGTAGCAAAAAAGATGATTTATGATTGTCTACCAAAACTGATGGCTGACAAAGCACTTGACTTAGATACTGCCAAAGAGATGTGGGATTATGTCTACGAAGCATCCCAAGAGACAGATCAAATGAAACGTAATAAGCTACAAGTAGCCGTTGATAAATACGAGTTATTTTCTATGATTGCAGGTGAATCCATACAGGATATGGAAGAACGCTTCAACACCATAATAGGCGAACTTCGCAATCTCGGAAAAGAATATGGAAATGGGGAGATGAACAACAAAATTATCTCCAAATTATATCCAAGAGATGATTGGTTCGCGAAGATGACAAGTTTGAGCGAAAAGGACCTCAATAACATGACAACATCCGAGGTATTTGCTCAACTCAAATCTCATGAGTTCATTATATAGCAGTCGAAAAAGAACGAAGCAGCCGTTGCACAAGCTTCATCAACCCACGCTGCCAACTCTGAGGATTTAGCGTACTTCGCTAAGAAGGACTTCGGTAAGTATAAGATGAAGAAGCCCTTCTACAAGCAAGAAAGACCTGCTCCAGGGTCACCAGCAAAGGAGGTTGTCTCAACCTCAGGATCTCAACCTGTTGATTTAAAGATCAGCGAGCTGGAAGAGCAGATGAAAAAGCTTCAGAAGTTGATGGTAGAAGCTAAAGCTGAGAAAGAAGCCAAAGAAATTCAACAATCATCATCTACCCGCTCAGCAGAGCGAAAGCCGAGAACGTGTTTTGAATGTGGTTCTCCAGATCATTTAAAGCATGAATGTTCGAAAGTCAGCAGAGAGGAGAGAGAATGCCTGAAGCAAAGATTTGAAAGACGCGCTGTCAAAGCAGTTACCAGGGCGTTGCTGACAAGGATGGAGGCTTCTGACATTCCTGAGAATGACGAGGAGTATTACTATTCCTCAGAAGAAGAATATAACGAGGAAGCTCTGTTCGTACTAATGGCAAATATTGTCGAAGATCGGTTTGCTGATGCCGATACCGATGCTGAGCAGAGTAGTGAATCAGCCCTAGCCGTTGAAGAAAATGAGGTACTAATTACCAACACTTCTAGCATTACAGTTTTGGATGAATTAGAAGAATCATTTTTTGATTCTGAGGAAGATTACCTGACAAAGTTGTCAATTAAATTCTCGAAAATGTATGAGATCAAAAATGCTATTATTGGTGAAAATACCTCACTTCAATAAAATGTTCAAACGTTAACCGAGGAAGTCAAAAGACTAAGGTTAGAAAGTGAGGAACTTCTAAAATTGAAAGCAGAATTCTCTGAACTGTCAGAAAATTTTCAAAATTTAGAAAAAGAAAATCTTGCTTTGAAGAGTACACCTAGAGAGGACTGCATTTGCATGTATACATCCAGCAAGGCAGCTCTCAATGCCCTTGTAAGCCAACAAAGACATCATAATGATAAGTCTGGGCTTGGATGTGAACCCTCGAAAAGGATCTCAAAATCTCATGCTAGTTTCTCTAAGCAGAATCCAATCTTGTTTGTATCTGCTGGAACTATCACTGCTGAAAAGGGAAAAGGAATAGTCGTTGCTGAATCATCCAATGCTAAGCCAATTGCTAAGAAAAAGAATGGACATTCACAGAATACGTCTGTAGGATCTCAGCAGAGGTCTTCCGCAGAGACTGCTAAGTATTCGTCTGCTAGACCTCAGCAGAGGCCTAAGTCAGAGTCTGCTAAACATACAACTAATGGACCTCAGCAGAGGAACCTAAAGTTGAATGCTGTGCATGAATCTGCTAAGCCTCAGCAGAGGAACAATAGAACGAATACTAAGTATGTGTCTGCTGGACCTCAGCGAAATCCGAGAGCATATACTAAACCATATTCAGTAAGACCAAGGTATGCTGAACGTTATGTTCCCAATGCAAGGACAGCAAAACCTACCTTTCACCACAGAAAGCAAGATCATTACAATGCTGTAAAGCCAATATATCAGGAGAACACACTACATAGGAAGAACACCTATGTAAGGCCTGAGCCCAATTCATTCGTATTTTCAAGGGCAAGGAAGGCTAAGCACACCACTGTACCTAGATATAAACATGTCAAACATGTTAAGCCAAAGGTTGAGGAAATGGTAAAAAGTGAAATCAAGAAGAAAGTCTTGAGGATCACTAAGATGTGGGTTCCGAAAGGAACTTTGATCCACGCTAATCCAGCAGGACCCGACGCTAAACGGGTACCTAAATCAACCTGATTGTCTTGCAGAGACAGGATCCAAGGACTACGACAATGAGTATATCAAACGAGTGGGTCCTGGACAACGGTTGCTCCGCACATATGACGGGAAATGGTGACCTGTTCTCAGATATAAGAAGACTGTACAACGGTCCCAAAGTCAAGTTCGGAGACAACAGTGAAGGGGAAGTTGTTGGGAGAGGGTGCATTGAACGCAATGGATTGAGAATCATCAACGTAGCACTCGTCTCCAACATGAAACACAATCTACTCAGCATAAGCCAACTATTCGAGAACGGGTACATCGTATCCTTTGTCAATACTGGTTGCTCTATTTCTGACGCTATTACAGGTGAAGTGAAGCTCAGAGGCATCCACAAGGGTGGCCTATATATTGTTGATTGGCAGAGCGGCCAACTGTAGGGTTTTACCGTGAACCGAATCACCAAAACCAATTTGAACCGGATCGATTTATGGTTATTGCACATAATTAAAATTCTCAAAACCCTAGCATGCTGCTATGAATTTAATACATAGATTTGTGGATTTAGGGTTTACCGTAACTCCGTCGAGTCCGAACCGATCTTTCGCGTTTGAATTCCAAAACTCAATTCAACCACGCGATCCGAATTTATCTACAGAAGTAGAAATTAGAAATCTAATTTCTAAGAATAAATTCGAAATCAAATAAAGAGAAGAAGAAATAAATCTGTTCTCCAGATCAGATCTTCAGGGCTGTGTCCCAATGCTGTTCAGATCTACTACTGGTGAGGACTCCGTAGATCTGTATTCTGAGCAGGACCAGAATCGAAATTCTCCTCCCTCTTCTCCCAAAATCGGCACCTCCCTCTCACTCTAGGTTTAGTGTGTTTCAACTGTATTACAACTTATGAGAGAGAGCTGTCTATTTATAGACCTAGGGTTGAAAACCCTAATGGGCCATTTTGGGCTCAATTCAGCATATTTAATTGGGCCAGTCCTGGGACCTAATGCAAATAATAAAGCGGGCCTATAATTAAATAATTCCCATGTCCACAACCCAGGACACAATAAATTAATTAATATTAATTCTTTTTCACCACAGAATTAATACTGACCTACCCCTTTATTACCACGTTATGAGAACAGGCTGCATTAATTGAGAATCCCCATATTTAAGGTTACCGGACATCCATTAATTAATCGGAGCCTCTGACAAGCTCTAACTACAATTAATTAATATCTTATAATTCCTGAGTAGTACCACTCAAACCTTATCACTCGTGCCTGAACTTAATCAGCCTGCAGGACTTTGGCACGATGAATGTTATTGAGCTCCTCAGGGAATGTCCCCATCCTATTACTCGGATATGGTTACTTAAGTTCAGTCTCAGGCGGTACTACACGAACTGCTGTTACCCAAGATGCGGATATACGAGCACGTTACTTAGGCTCTCCACCATGGCAAGTCAAAGCAACAGTCAACCCGTGCAAACC